>KZ809920.1:48740-63776 GCA_000696205.2 Oncopeltus fasciatus
CGGGAGTTTAAATTTATGCCCCCCCACACCATCACTGACCCACCACCAAACGCAACCCTTGGAGAAAAAGTGCATGGAGCATACCTCTCTCCCCGCCTTCGCCATACCTTTTCCCGTCCATCTGGAGATCGGAGACAGAATCTTGACTCATCGCTGAATAATACGAGGCTCCAATCTTCCTGAGTCCAGTTTAGGTGCTCCCGAGCAAACCTCAGGCGCTCAACCCGGTGTTCCCTGGAGAGAAGAGGTCCAGTAGCTGAAGGATGGGAGGTCAATCCATAATCGTTGAGTCGTCTTCTCACGGTTCGCTCTGAAATTTGCAGTTTGTAAGTGGTCCTTTAATTTTGTCTGGCAGTGTAGATGGCTTGACGCAAGTTACCTATACGCCTTTCTTAGAGGCTTGGTGCCAGCCTTACCTGTAAGGCTTCTTAGAGGCGTGATTTACTTCAACTGATATTTCAGGCATTTGACGAAATTTTATATCTTTAATGAAACCAAAAGACTTAGAGAAACTACTGACCTTACTTATCTTCTGCGTTACGCAATTTTTTAAATTGTTAATTAAGCTACAATTTTTTAAAAATTTTTATCGAGAATAGGGATATATTTTTTTCTGTAAATAATCTAAAGGGTTATTATCACTCCCAATATCCCTGAGGATCTTCACCCAAACTGCTGCCCTGAGACTCTCCTCTATCTCATTTCACCCGTTACAATACCTTCAGCATTTTTTTTTCTATATATATATATCTGTTTGTGTATAATTTTAAATGAAGAATTTTTTAAAATACCTCCAATAGAAGTTGTCTGAAGATTTAAGACATTACCGAAAACTGGCCTCATGTTAACGAGGTAGCACGATTTTCTGAATGGCCATTTACTAAAACCGAATGAAGAATTAATTATCGTGTAAATAGCGTCAGGTGAATTGGTCAAATGCTCGCACACTAGTTGTACGAATGATGTTTTCAGAATGTGTTTTCAGTTTTTTGTGAAACTCGCCATTTTTATTATACATTCTGGGCAAATATTCTACTTTAATAACTCCATTTAGTGGAACAATGTGAGAGAGTAAATCATACCTTTTATTTTTCGTCGATCTTATAAATGAGAATCTGAAAAAAAAAATGCCCTGTTCATATTATTACAACCATATTAAATTTATATTCTATTCTTTTTGTGTTTCAGTCCCGCTATTAAAAAACAAAACAAAAAAAAACAAACAAACCTTTAGCAAAATTAAACATTCGAGATCCCATCCTGGGGCTCAGAGGATAGAATAATTAATAAGTCTTTAAATTTTTGGTGGATATTTATCTTAAAGAAAAAGGAATTCGAATGATCTTAAAATAAATTTCGAAGAAATTTAGCTTTAACAATATTATATAGAAATATATAAGACGAGGTAGATATAATTTAAAATATANCTTTTGCTTATACAGTTTTTATACGGTGACACTTGAACACCCAATTGTAGTGGCGGATAATTCCCACACCATCCCCTGGGGTTTTCGCGATGCACTATTTCTTCCTAACCAGGAAAATGACATTGAGATCCCGTGGAGACGTAGAGCCGACGGGGTAACAAAGTAAGGAGAAGTGTAATAATTGCAGGAGAGAGAGAGGGGTGTGCTAGAGGGAGGAAGATATCAGCTGAGGAGAAGTTGATGCTCCAAGTTGGGGGGGGGGGGACCAGCCCCCTTAATCACCATGTTAGTTAGGGAAGTTCCAGGGGGTGCTCGCCCCCGATCCGCGCCGGCAGTCATTAGTCCCGCTCTCGTCTCTCTACTTAACCTGTCTTCCCAGCCGTCTCGTTCTTCTTTGAATTCTTCTTCCACTTCTATATTTACTTACTACTGTTTACTTTGAGTAAATCAATAGGTTAAAAATAATCATCATCATCTTAGTCCAACCCCCCTCCCCCCTCTTCCGCTAAACCTGCCTGGTCAGTTTTAAAGATCCTCCTGGGTCAACCCTGGGCTCTTATGCCCTTGGCCTCGTATACAACCCTTGATATGCTATACACATTTCTTTATTTTTTAAAACAATAATAATAATAATGACGAGATTATGATTTCAAGATTTTGTTCGTCACTTAGGAGCTGGGTGAACTAAGCACTTTTATAATGTCTTATTGAATATGGAAGTAAAAAGTTAATTTAATCTTTAAATTCGATAAGGATAATTAGAAGAAATTTAAATGCCTCTAAGGCTAGCTCTAGGCCACATAATATTCTTTTTTGACTGTCATCTATATGTCCTATTCTCATAATCAACAAATAGGGTTGGAAGAAAATATTTATTTATGGAAAACAGGTTTTATGTATGAACTTATTTGCAACCCCAAAAATATTTCTTTAAATAAATAACTAATCAGTGTAGTTCCTCATTATTATATGCTATATTACGTCTGTTACATACAAACAACTTTTTCGCAATTTAAATTTTAGTTAATACCCCACCCTTATATGTCCAATTTTGCTCTCTAACGAATTTGCCCTTTCTTTCTGCATTTTAATATTTAATATTTGAAATATTTAAAAGCTACATGTTTAACTGCAATTTGTGCTTACATAAACCTACATATATAAATTTTAGAAACTTTTTAGATTTTTTTTTTTGTTGTATAGAAGGTAGGATCAGATAAAATATGGACCAAATGTTATTTTTATTTCGGTATTCCCTAATAAATTTCTTCGGAATTATCTGGAAGGCCAGTATTCCCTACAGTCATCTATACGTGCCTTGGTTAGCTCAGAATCTGTGGAATTGTCTAAAATCTATTAAAATTGATGCAGTAATTTNATTTTAAACAATTAATGAGAGGGAATAGAATAAAAAATCTAACTGTCCCAGCCAGGAATCGAACCTGGATCTCCTGCTATCCGGGCCGGTGCACTTGCCAATTGTGCTACCAGGACGCGCCAGGTATCTCATTCAATTCCCTCTACATTGGCGAGAGCCTAACCTACGAGAAAGACAAGAACTTCGTCTTACACTCGAATTAAACAAAGTAAATGACGAGAGTCGACAAATAGCTTGACAATGTCAGCTCCTTCGAGTGTAAGACGAAACGTATATATAGAAAATGAAACACTCGCGGCTACGATATGCAGTAATCAAGTACAGGTTTATTCTATTCCCTCTCATTAATTGTTGTAAAATAAGATTTTAACCATTTGTTTTATATTAGCACGGCAGGATAGAAGTTATGACACTGATTTGATGTGACAAGGATTCCATGTTTAAAATCAAGTGTGAAGTGGGATTTTTCTTTCTGTTCTTCCCCCTGCAGAAAATTTGTGGCATGCTCCAGGTAACATCCAGTTCCCATTGGTTACCATTCTTGTTCGAATGGGGAATAATCAGGCGGACAGAGCGATGAGTTGACTACGTATTTTTCTAGTTTGCCATGAGTTGCGAATAGGTACTTCGCAACATCTATTATCCCCTGGGACATTATAGCCTGTTGCTAAACTCATGTATTATTCTAAAGTATTTTTGTGAAAAGTAAGTATTTATGAGTATAAATAAAAATGTAACTAGCTGGCTTGACGCAAGTTACTTATACGCTTTTCTTAGAGGCTTAGAGCCAAATAAAAATGTAACTAGCTGGCTTGACGCAAGTTACCTATACGCTTTTCTTAGAGGCACTAATGCCATCCTTACCTGTCTAATGTAACTAGATGTCTTGGCGCTAGTTACCTATACGCTTTTCTTAGAGGCTTAGAGCCAGCCTTACCTGTCTAATGTAACTACACTGCCGGACAAAATTAAAGGATCACTTCAATATTTTGAAATTACTGAACTGTATAGGGTATTTTTGAAAATATTCTTTTTTCTTTGGAAGTCACACTTTTGCTTCCATTCTCCTGCCCATTCCAGCGACCAGGGCTCTTACATGTTGTTCTGGGATGTTGTTCCACTCTTCCACTAACATTTCCCTTAAATCTGCCAAATTTTGTGGGTCTCGGGCGCGGACACGTCTTCCAAGCATGTCCCATACATGCTCTATTGGGTTCATATCTGGACTTCTGGGTGGCCAAACCATAACGTCAATTTCTTCTTGTCTGAGGAAATTTTGCACTGATCGAGCAACGTGAGGTCGGGCATTATCGTGCATAAAAATAAAGTTACCTGCGATATTTCTGGCGAAAGGTATTACATGTGGCTCAAGTACCTCCCTAATGTACCTGTCAGCAGTTATAGAGCCACGGTTCACAAGAACCAACTCTGTACGGGAGTTTAAATTTATGCCCCCCCACACCATCACTGACCCACCACCAAACGCAACCCTTGGAGAAAAAGTGCATGGAGCATACCTCTCTCCCCGCCTTCGCCATACCTTTTCCCGTCCATCTGGAGATCGGAGACAGAATCTTGACTCATCGCTGAATAATACGAGGCTCCAATCTTCCTGAGTCCAGTTTAGGTGCTCCCGAGCAAACCTCAAGCGCTCAACCCGGTGTTCCCTGGAGAGAAGAGGTCCAGTAGCTGAAGGATGGGAGGTCAATCCATAATCGTTGAGTCGTCTTCTCACGGTTCGCTCTGAAATTTGCAGTTTGTAAGTGGTCCTTTAATTTTGTCTGGCAGTGTAGATGGCTTGACGCAAGTTACCTATACGCTTTTCTTAGAGGCTTGGTGCCAGCCTTACCTGTAAGGCTTCTTAGAGGCGTTCTTTACTTCAACTGATATTTCAGGCATTTGACGAAATTTTATATCTTTAATGAAACCAAAAGACTTGGAGAAACTTCTGACCTTACTTATTTTCTGCGTTACGCAATTTTTTAAATTGTTAATTAAGCTACATTTTTTAAAAAATTTTTATCGAGAATAGGGATATATTTTTTTCTGTAAATAATCTAAAGGGTTATTATCACTCCCAATGAATATAGAATTATCATACCTTCTATTATCCGTTTTCATTGATTTCTGCAGAACCATCTTCTGTTGGCTGGTGGCAAAAATGGTTTGCAGAAACCAATGACGACGGTTAATAGAAGGTATGATATTTTTTCTCTTCATGTTGCAGCCTCTCTTTCAATCCAATTAGAGTCATGGAGAGAGGTGCTATCTACAGGTTGCCATCCCATTCTAAACATTCATGGCCCAGGACAAGTTCTCATTTATCAATAAAAGCTTGCTCAGGGAGGGATTTGAACCCGCAGCTCCAGGATTGCGAAAACCGAATGAGTCCCTTAAGCTTCCCCGGTGCTTCAAGAGTTCGGTTAAATCGAGGTTACAATCCATACCTTCAATTGGGGAAAAAAATATAATCTATTTTGAGAGGAAGCAAGTCAACTAAAAGTGACTTAGGTCCGGAGGTTTGTGTCGTCATAGGTGGCGGGGCGTGACTCACTACCTCTTTGTCTATTGGGGCGGGAATGTGGGCGGCCTTGGTAGGGACTGGCTGCGCGCTGTTTGTTTAGCCCGCACGTCCTCCGGTCCAGACACGAGGAAGCAGAGCCTTGCATTCGGTAACCGCGGCCTCACCACCTCACAATAGCATTTCTCATAGTCGCAGATGGAAGTAATAAATGGGTTCTTTAATTAAAAATCTGCAGCGACTCCTCTCTAAACTGTAATATGAGTGGATCTGTTTGTGTCCCGCTGAACGCCTCGTTCCATCCGGAATCTCTGGGCGTAGAAACAGTATAACTGAAGATATCATTTCTTGAGGCAAGTATAGGATCTGTTGATGGTACTCCATCTTCTTCTTTCATGTCATTGAAATTTGTACCATAACTCATTATTTTGTGAGATTATGAATTTATCAACATAATCTTTATGTGATTATTAGCTGTACCAAAACTCATATTTACTGAGGTAGATAATATTTACTAATTCCTATATAGGCTGAGGGCTTTCGAAACTGAATGTCTCATTATCAAAGCCTAGGCAATATTATCTATTGTGCATTTTTCTCTAACTGGTGACAGTTAATTCCAGAAAGGACTTCATATTCTGATACCCAGAAGGAGACAAATACAGGTAAAGTAAAGTAAAATTATCAATTGTTGAATTGTTTTCGTTCCAGATTCGGAATATGCATCCCTTAGTGGGCTAATCCATCTCTGGAATTAACTGTCACTTTACACATCTTATCCTCGTCACCAAGTTGTAATGTCTTAAGTAAACCAATTCAACAGTTTCTTAATAAAGCGTTTCTTATTGCCAACTCTATCTAAAGACTGTTGTTAAGTAACTTATAGAAATACATAATAAATCATTTATTATTTACATGGTTGGAGGTTTGTTGGCCGTCGTGTATTACGCTGGAGAAATTAGTCAGGGTTTCGGCCATAAAATACTCCAACATTTTTGGGTAATTATTTTATTATTGCCGATGATTTGACTTCACTTTTATAAGTCATCATCGGGGCGATAGTGATGTCTGGAGACATTTTCGAGGGAGGTCTATGGTCACGTCTCAGAGTGCAGAGCTAAAGTTTAGCTTTGGTATTTGGGTTTTATAGAAATTATCTCTAGAAATTATTCATTTTTACTTAAAATTGGATGAGAAGAAGGGATGTTTAAATGGAAGCCACAATTTTTTATAGGAATATCACCGTTATTACTTAATTTATGAAAATGTTTAAAGAACATAATAGGTGTAAAATGAAATTTTCTATTTTTTTTTTTTTTTGTTTTTTTTTAAACGTTTACGAGAAATAGTTGCATAAAAGTTATTTTTACTTGCGTAAAATAAAGCAAAAAATTGGCGAATGTATGTATAGTGCTTCCTCCACCTAAGCCTTCTTGGCCAGACATCTAGGACTTGCCTTTCACGCCTATCGTTAAGCTCTTCGGCTCGTAAGTTTAATGATCTCATTCACTTCTATTTGTATCCATGTAGAATGAAGAATAGAAAATATGCTTAGTTCGCGCAGCTTCTGCGTGACTGATTTTTAGAATGTTATTGTTGGTACCTTGTTCGTAAAAAAAATACTTCTTAGGGTCATAATTGAAAATCCATACTATGCAATTATATTAATGATTTGGAACCTCTCTCTTATCCCCTTACAATCCCATTCATTAATAAACTTTTAAAACGATTTAAAAAAAAATAATCAAAAACACCTGTTGTAATTTTTTATTTTCAATATNAATAGACATCATAGTTGTGTTATATTATTATTAATATTATTTTAAGTATTAAGTTTTCTTTATTTTACTTTTGATAATACATTGAGATAATAATGTCAATCTTCTACACTAAAAAATTTTTAAACTTTAACTTGCATTAAGAATTCTGAAATAAATATACTAATTCATTCAACTTGTGCCTTCAGATATAAATTTCGTTTAAACACTTTATTAAGCTAGTAAAGTAAATTTACCGTTTTTGTATATAATTGAAATTGTGTCTCCAAAACTATTCCATTATTGGAAGTCGCTTTATCACTTAAAAAACATTGTGCAATTTTGTCTCTCTTATATGCAAAATGACAAAATGAAAGATTTCTAATGCTGTATAAAACTTCTAGCTGATATTATTTTTCCTTATTATTATTTTTTTCTTTTTATTCTAAAGGAATAATTACATTACCTCAAAAAACAAATATTAAATACTGATTTTAGTAGTGGTATTTAACCCTACATTTTTTTTTTACAAGAAATGCAAGGGAATACAATAAAAAAATCTTTCTACTTCAGCTGGGTCTCGGGCAGGAGAACCGGGGTCGAGTCCCAGCTGAGGTAATAAGATATTTTTATTCTATTCCCTTGCAATAAATACCACAACTAAATTTTTTTTTTTTTTCAAAAGTAGATATGTTAGAATCCAGTTGCACACACACACTAACACATGCACACACTCATTCACATGTATATTTAAAGAGCTTTGATCTCTTGAGTCTAGCTTTTGTAGCCAGGGATATTTTCTAGTAGAACCCCTAGTAGACCACCCTCCTAGATATGCCGAGGGGGTAAGTCTTGGGGGATGTTCCCTTGGGAGGGGAGAGGGATTATTTCCATCCCTCAAGGTCCAGTCCAGAGGGCTCTCTCAGGCGCACCTGCCCAGCCAAGGGCAAAGATCTCAATCTTCAAAGAGTACAACCCTCTCTGACTTTGACCTAATTCTGTACGGCTTCTTCCCCACACCTTTTGCTGCTCCTAAAATATTGTATTTACTATTGTTTTCCCAGTTTTCTGATTATTTTTGTAAAAAAAACATATTCAATTCTTCATAATTACCATATTAGCGATAATAAAAGATTTAGTTGGATTCATAAATAATGAAAATTAGACATTATACATAAGACTTGACGTAGCTTTCTAAGCGGATGATTCATCTAGTTAAATTGTGTAATAAAATTTAATCTCCTGAAGAGGTATATAAGAATGCGAAACTTGATGGGCAATAAAAACTGTTTTTATAATTTTTATCATTTATTATATTTATAGCTTTTGCCTTCCATCAAGAAGTAGAATATTTCATTACTTTCTTCTCTAAACTAAAGGGAAGTAATCAATTAAATTTCATAAATAAAAAAAAGAAAACTTTTTGGGTGCAAGTGGATTTTTTTTTTTTTAAATCCGGATGCTTTTTCATCTTTTGTTTTTTTTTCTCTTCACTTAAACAGGATTTATTTGGATTTTGAAAATATATTTCCCTTGTATTGAAGTTGTCAATACTCTAAAAACTATTGCTATGTGGGGTGTTGAAATGAAGTTAATTTTGAAATATGAAAACTCCTAACCTGAAATTATAGAACTCAATTGACTTTCTGATTCATTCATAAATTCTAACTCATTTTCATATCTAAGGTCAATGTGTAGTTAAATAATTTTTGATATGGCCAAAAGTTTGGTTTGAATTTCTGGTCCCCTTCAGGTAAAAAGAACTCGTTCATTGAATTGTTAGAGCTACTAATAACTAATATAGTGTCTGAAAGGACCATTAACTTTTTTTATAAATATTATTTTTTGTGGTATTTAATCCCAGCCAGGACACGAACCTAAATCTCCAGTTATCCGGGCCGGTGCATTTACAAATTATACTACCGGGACCAGTCAGATTCCCTGCACTAGTGTCGAGAGTCCAACCTCTGAGGCCGACGAATATATCGTCTTATGCCCGGAGGACCTGACAATCCAAGCTTTCAAACCGAACCTTTCTGCGCATCGCATTTTCTCGCGATACACTTTTTATCACTCGTAATCAATCGCTTGATATTGATTAAGAGTGATAAAAAAAATATATATATAAATTTGTTTCAGCAGCGAAAACCTGGTCTGTTAACTTTTCTCTGTTATTTTGTGTGTAAACTAATCTTTCTTAATAAGCGTTTTCATAAAAATTTTAAAGGTCGAATGTTTTAGAGAAATAATTATCTTTAGCAATTTTTGTCGTACCTAGAAACATACGTAATTATCGTATGTCAAATGGGGCAAAATTCTCAGCTGGAAATGCACAACTTTCTGTTTTTATGCTTTATATTGTATAATAAATCATCTGATGACATAAGACGTTTAATTTGCATTTGTGGCACATAAATTAAAACATTTTGGTGAAATAAAAAAAACCCCCCCAAAAAAACCTTTTTTATGTTCGACCTTTTGCAATTAGAGTGACGATATGTTAAATACATTTTGGTGTTACTCTAAACCCCCTCTCCTCCTTAACCGAGTTCAGCCATTAAGGAGCTCATCCAACGGTTTGCAAAAAAGAAGCTTAAATGCTTAATTAGTTTTCCACTATTTTCAAAATTGCGGATGTTAGAGTGCGAATAGACAATATTTTTAACGGAGCATATTTTTAGCTTCATTTAATTTTGTTATTAATTAGCTCGATTTTCTTGTAGTAAACCTGCTAAATTTGAAGGTTTGGGTAGCAAAAGAATTCGCTTAGCATATGCAGTTTTTTGCTTGACAGACTTTCTAATTTTTTAAAAAGTGTTCCAACTGCAGTGGATAGCTGTTCTTCGATAGTGTCCCGTTGACGGTTCTTGATTTAAACATTTTATTTATTTTTATTTTTTTTAGTGTTTGCCACCCTTCAACCACTTAGGGTCATTGAGGGAGGGGCTATCTACAGGTTGCCACCCCATTCTAAACACCCATGGCTCAGGACAAGCCTCTATTTATAAATAAAAGCTTGCCCTGGGCGGGATTTGAACCCGCAGCGGATCCTCTAAGCTACCCTGGCGCCCCCTTGAGCCTATCTGCAAGTCTAAGCAGGAAGCGTTAGTACCTCGGATATTTTCGGTCTTGTTAGTAGTTCCTGACCTCGAGTGCTCTTTAGAATCCGCAATCTACATAATCGTTAGGATTTATTCTTCCCTCCCCCCTCCCCCCCCCGGACTTTCTCTTCAAGTCCTTGAACTTTTCCCTGGGACTTAACGGTCAGCTGTTAGTCCTTGCTCCGTGTGATCCGGAGTACTTTGCTACAAGTCTCTCTAATGCACTTTTGCGTCAGAATGCAGTTAGACCCCCATGCCGCTGCATTCCCCTAGCAACTGTATCAATTCTCCATGGAATCGCGTTCTTTTACCTCCTCTTGAGGGCAGCATTTGCTAAAGCAGTTGATCATTCTTCATTTTACCGATGTGTGTAATCAACTCCGTTTATCTGTTAACAATAAACTATTATTATAAATCCTGCAAATACAAATACAGTCCTATAAAAACTCAACATGAAAATTTGATATTTTACTATAAGGTGTTTTTTGTTGGGGTTTGGTCAAGTTTTGATCCAAAAAAAAATTAAAAAAAAAAAAGTGTATATTTCTTCATCTGCCGACGTTTCAGCTTACATTGTACGCAATCTTCAGAACTATCATGAAGGCGAGAGGGGACGTCGTGCATCACATGTTCATGACTAAAATTCTCCATATCAATTTTTTCTATAAAGACCTAGAGAGTCGGATTTCGATTTCATTTTAATCGATATGGAACCATTTTTTTTAGCGCTTATTTTTTTAATTAAAAAAAAAAAACTTTAATTTATTACCTTCTGTAAAATAAAAACATTTTGTAATTTGATTACAACGAAAAGTAAAAATGACATTCAATGTCAATCAAATGAGGAGAGAAGGTGACTAATGATACCGCTCTCAAATTATTTACAGACTATGTCCCCAGGAGGACACGGGGCCATCTTCGTTTGAGTCGACGGGGAGGGTTGTAGGGGTTGGAGTGGGAAGACATGGTCTGTGCTAGTGGATTAGAATGGAATGGCAGTTTACTGTGGAAAAGGTTGAAGAGAGGTTATTAATGTTTTTTTGTTGCTCTAATCCCCCTTGCGACAGAAATTTCTCCCCAGAGATCTCCTAGCCTTCTTAGGATGCAAAGTAATTTGTCATAAGACTATATTCTGGTAGTAATTTTTAAAAATAAATGTGGACATAACAGTCATATTTTGTAATTATTATTCGAAAGAAAACATTTGAAGCAGTGTTTGCAGGTCCTGTGTGTGGAATTAATTTTTTTTTCGGTCTTTTGACAAAATATAACATCTACCTCTTCAGATTTCGCTCTTGGATATTTTTATCAGCTGTTCTTTCTGTTAGTTCTTGCTTTACAGCGTCAGTTGTCGCCTGATTTCACCTGGTTTTACTGTACGGCATCTGTTGAGCCGTGAGTCGGCTGACTTGGAAGTCCGGTCCATCTCATTCTTTGGTCTTCGAGATACAAGAAGTAAGACTGGCGTAAATATAGCCATAGGCCTGAGATAGTTCACCTCGACCAAGTTAGAGCACTGAGGATGAGGCATTAGCCTCGAAAGCGCTCTGCTTCGAAAATATACGTATGAACTGTGGAGGTTACTGAACAACTTCTCTATTATTTCACCCACATTTAAATGTTTTCAGTTTTACCGACCTGATTACTTAATTATTATGGTGGTGAGTAATTATTCATTTGATATAATAATCAATTAGTCTTTTGCACTCGATTCAGGAATTATCGATACATTTTTCATGATAATAACTACACCTCGACTGACTTTGTGTCATCCTTGTGTTATCATCTCTTCCAACTCCCAACACTTTTTGGGGTAATTGTTTTCTTATTGTTACTTTTAAACTTCTCATGGTATTCATTCATTGAATCTCGTAGCCTACCCCTCCTTTTTTTTTACGTCCCTTGAGAATTTTCTAATTGGGATGGATCAGACGGAAATATGGTCCGTAATAAATTATATATACAAGTATATGTTTCTGTGTCTTTACGCGTTCTAGCGTCCGCAGTTTTAAAATTTATGGAACCAAGTATAGTATTTAAGCCTCTAAAGCGTTAGATTGTTTTATATATACATACACACAGCGTAAAATGTTGGATTAATTCGTTAATGGATATTTGTTTATTTATTGTAACAAAAAAATGTGCATAGAACGAAATAGGTATAAAATGTAATTAAATAACATTTAAAAAAGTTATTTACGGAAGGCCTTCAGGAATATAATTTTTAATTGTTGGGTCAATCGGTCCCTCTTCATTTAATCATTAATTAGCAAAGCCAAATTTGGTATTTAAGTTTTTCATTACAAGATTTAAATGAATTTTTTTTTTGTTGAAATAGGATGAGAGGGAGTGGGTACATAGAGAAAGAACAAAACTTATTACAGTAAAATCTGTTTTTATTTGGAATATAAAAATTTCATTGAAAACTTTAGATATGAAGTGTAATTTTCTACATATTTACGAGAAATACTTGTTTATGAAGATGTAATACGAGCATTCCCCCCCCACTCCATTTTCCTAGCTAGTCTAGAGTAAACTTTAGTGAACTTATTTTTTACCCTCACTTTTTTTATCTTCCGCTTGATAAATTAAATTTATTCATTTACTCCTATTTATGTGCATCTTTAATCAAATATGCAAAATCTGCTTATATTTCTCAGCTCTTATATGACAGACTTTTAAGAAATCCTGTTTAGTGATTTTGATACAGGCGTAGAGTGGATGCCATTCAAAAATGTTTTTGTAAGATCATTGTTTATGATTACTGATTTTTTTCTATTTATGGCAAACCATGTTATCTATTAGTCAAAACTATCTCTTTGAATGAGTTTTATTATATTCTGTACTAATAATCTGTTTGTTTCTGCCTGCCATTTTTCCCACTGATCTACCATCAGAAGTTAATGGTTTCTGATAAGAAGTTAATTCTGTAAATCTTACTAATTGATTGATAATTTTGATAAATAATATAATCATATTATCTTTGGAAAATCTCCATTAGTAAATCCTGGTGTTTTTGCTCATCCCCCTACTTGTAATTTGAATCATTTATGGCTATTATACTTTTAGCGCTACAGTAAATTTTGGAACTCGATTTTTTTTTTAAATATCTCCTGTGATTACTTATAACATACTTGAAATTCGGTGAAGCTTTCTCATTCAATTGTTTTTTATCCATTAAAAAAATCTATATTTTGAGTTCTGGATTTGAACAATGCAATCATTCATTACTATATTGTTTCATATATTGCTTAAAAATATGTCATCAGTTCTACCCCTTAAACTGCTCATTTCCAGAGCCCTATAAAAATATAGTATATTNCTTTGAGGATTAGCTTGTCCTTTTGTCCTCACTTCAGATCAAATAGTGTAATGATATATATATATATATATATATATATTTGTCTGTACAAGCTCAAGCATCCAAAGACTTAGTTCTTTATTTGTGATTATTTGAATGACTTCAGTGGCAGAAATTTGTCAAGGTGTTTTTTTTTTAGTTATATAGAGTTAAAAAAAAAAAAAAATGTTCTTTCTTAGTTACTGTTTGAGATGAGAAAAGAATAATAGAATACAGTGGGCGTAGAATATAATTTTTTAAAATATATATTCTATATAATTTTTATATATAATGCTTACTGACAGAAATACTTATATAATGTAATTTCGAATGTAAGGAGTTATTTTTAAAACATAACAACAAAACTATGCAAAAAATGTGAACAAATTAATTTTGGTGGAAAGGGATTAGATAAGTGACCAAATTGTATTGATCTTGTAATATCTTTTTTTTATTCGGTTTACGAAAAAAATTTATAGGTCAAAATATATCAAATATATAATTTTCGAAAATTTATGTTTTATACCATTTTTACGAAAAACACTAATTAAGGAAGGTATTTACGGATATAAATTCGATGGCTGAATATTTACCCCACTCTTCCTTCCCGTCCAGTCCAGAGTCAAACTTTGTTGTCTTATTATTAGATGATTTTAGTTGGGGTTCGGACAAGGTAGATCCAAAAAAATGCAAATTAAAAAAAAAGTGTATTTTTTTTAAAAGATTATCTGCCAACGTTTCGGCTTACATTGTAAGCCATCTTCAGGGCTATCATGATGATGAGAAAGGACGTCCTGTCCCTAAGTTCACTTTTCCATGACGGGAAATGTATTTATGTATGCATTAATAAAAAAAAAAAACAAACTTCCTTTTGTTGTCTTATCTTTTACGCCCATTACTCTCTCCAGCTTAAAATATATAATTCGTTATTTACTCTGAACATTATCCATCTATGATAAAACTCCCACACAACTTTTGAATCTCTTCATGCACGGTTTGGTGGAGTAAAAAGTATTTTTCATTCAAATTTCAATCATAAACATACGACATGCAATCATCAATCCTGAGTTCACGTTGTTGCTTTGAATCGACTTTAAAAAAGTAATAAATTAAAATCTTATCTTTGTGAGGAGAACGGAAAATATAGCATGTTAGAGATTAGTGATTATCAAGTGGTTTAGTTACTGTAGTGCAGGAGTCTCTCTTTCTCTCACCATCACCGCATTTGCCCTCACGAAGGCCTGAAATTTAGGTCGAAACGTTGCTGAAACTAAAAAAAAATGTTTTGCTTATAAATTAGTTTTAATTATTCAAATCCCAAAGAATTTCTCACTAACCTCTCCTCGTTAAGCTTGAAGGTCAACTACAAACAATTTTGATTACCTCTAAGTACAAAAACAATTATTTGTCAATAAATATTTGTAATTATTATAAACTATAATTTATTTATAGTTGTTATTATAAATTATAGTTTTGGAATAACGAATAATAAAAATGTCCGTAATAAATTAT
>KZ809921.1:11231-28009 GCA_000696205.2 Oncopeltus fasciatus
CGAGACGTAGTATGGAAAAAACACAAATAAAAAAATGTATTTTTTTAATGAAGGATTATCTGCCAACGTTTCGGCTTACATTGTAAGCCATCTTCAGGCCTATCATGAAGATGAGAGAGGACGTCCTGTCCCTAATTTCACATTTCCATGACTGATGGAAAATGCCAGTGATGGAAATGTGAACATAGGGACAGGACGTCCTCTCTCATCTTCATGATAGTCCTGAAGATGGCTTACACTATATATTGGCAGATAATCCTTTATTAAAAAATACATTTTTCAAATTTGTGTTTTTTGGATCTACCTTGACCGAACCCCAACTAAAATCATCTCAGGACTGAAGGTTAAATTTTGAATAATATAGGTTGCTCAATAAATTTTCACAGAAAAACACAAATTTATGGCTTGAAATACACTTTATTATTCAGTGTAGTGTCTATGGACTTCAATGCACCTACCACTCTTATCAATCTTCTCTGTAAACCTTTCAACAAGTAGGCGACCTACTCATGGTACTCATAGACCCTGGACCAATACTCATACTGGTACTCATGGACAAGGTAACCTTCTCCAATTGTTTATTGTTCGTTGTTACCTTCACACCACTTGGTTCTTGTTTACACCACTTAACCTTGATCTTCAAATAAAGATTTATGTTGAACTCTAACGATAAATTATCTACATAAAATTGATGATTTTAGTCAGTCATGGAAATGTGAACTTAGGGACAGGACGTCCTCTCTTATCTTCATGTTAGCCCTGAAGATGGCTTACAATGTAAGTCGAAACGTCGGCAGATAATCCTTTATTAAAAATTACATTTTTTTTAATTTGTGTTTTTTTGGATCTACCTTGACCGAATCCCAACTAAAATCATCTAAGAATTAGATTTAAATTTTTTAGAGTTTGGCGGGATCTCTTACTTTTAAAATGTTAAAACCTAATTTGGTATCTATGCTCTTCCAAGTATTTTATACTTTGTATATTTATACTATTCCAGGAATGAACTTTGGATGAAAAATGGTGAAGAGAGGTGTTTTGAGGTTCACAAAAATGTGGCAAAATAATTAATTAATGAGCATAATATGTATGAAATATAATTTTCTAACGTGTATAATATATTATATTTTTATGAAAAAGCTTTTTAAGAAATATGTTTACGAATGTAACTACAATTGCTGAGCAATTCTTAAGCATCTTTCTTCCGGACCAGTTGAATTTTCTCACTTAATTTTAAGAAGAAAAAAAAAGTTTAACCCAAACTTAAAAAAAAGAAAGAAAAAAAAAAGTGGTGCTCCCAACTTCTGCACTACGTGGGCACTAATCCTGGGGGGCCAGAAACTCCCAGACTCCCAGGACTCCACGACCGGCCACTTCTAACACCTGGAGGATCGGATACACTTAGGGAGCCGTTTCTGACATCAAGGTACAAGGAATCTCTTAAAGCAGGGGTCAGTGATCACATAACGCGGGTTCGAATCCTGCAGTAGCTGAAATTTTTTTTCATTAAATAAATAATTGTAGAATATTATTTAAAAGATTTCCAAGTATTATTTCTTATCTCACATTTACCTTTATGCCCTCTTCTCTCTATTAGATAAATTTCGTTATTCAGCCTAATCATTGTACTTCTTAAATGCAAAATGGGAGATCTGCTTTGACTGAATTATTATTTAACTTCCATCATTATGTTCAATATACCACATTGATTACCCCTGGTCATCAAATCAACATAATATCTTATTCATTATTCATTTTATCTGAAATTCATATGTCTCGTATTATTAAGAAATATAGTAGGACAAAATTGCAGAGATATGGATAAAAAACTGCCAGGTCTGAACAAGATTGGATTTCAATTGTTTTACCCTGAAAAGCGAACGTATAATGTTAAGTAATAGTAAAAAAATATCTTAGAAAGCAAAAAAAAAAAAAAAATTAGACAAGAGCAGGAATATAATTTCTTAGTTATGTGTCTGCAAAGCCTATTGGTTGTTCCACAAGGCCAATCGCCAGGCTACTAGACAGCCTCCCCTCCACTACTTGAATTATTCAATGAATCGTCCGTTCGGTCGATAGGAAGGCAATGTCGAGACTGAAATGTGTCCAAGCGTGGCTCTTCACCAAGGGGAATCGCTCCTCCTTTGACGAAACCACCAGTCTTCGACTCCTTTCTGTTTCTTCCCCTGAGAAGGCGCCGCTAAATGATCGAAACGTAAATTTTCACATTTCTTCTCTACGTGTCGATCCGATGCGATGGAATCCTGAAAGGGTTTTGTTCGAGATTGTATTACACTACTAACAACGGAGATAGTGCTTTTTCATAGTCAGGGGTAAACAGTAGATTGTAGCTGGTCGAGAAGCTTCCTATAGGCAATTTGTATTTCACAGCTCAAATAAAGGGGGAAAAAAAAGTATTTAACTCCTCAGCCTGGAGTTAAGGAGTTTCTTCGAGCAGTGGGAAAACCACATTATTATAAATGTTGCACGAATGCTAAAATTTTGGATATCAATAGTGTCTTTTTATCCCTTCAAACGGTACACGAACACTTCCAACATTTTAGCTGATTCTAGATGGATTTTAAAGACCGCTCTCGGCATCCCATTGTTATGGGTTCTATTGTTATCAAAATCGGTTGAATTTTATGTGTTTTCCAGTTATTATAACTCTGCCAGCATATGATACAGGCATTCTACCACGAGCATTGTCAAATACATAAATTTCTTGAAAATGATAATTCGAGATTAGAAACAAATAAAATATTAATTATTAAATATTATTAATCATTTACCAATCAAATTCAATATTTTCATTACGAAAAATAACACTAATTGAATACACACATTCACGTAAAATTGTATTACCCAAGTAAGGGTTTGAAAGTCAGGATGGTTTTAAATTTTGATACATTATATTGGTTTAATAAATATTAGTTATCATTCGTGTAATGCAAAGTGATAATTATTAAAATGCATATTCTTCAATATTGTCATCGCAACTTTTTAAAGTCGTTTATTAAAAGGAACTACACAATACTTAATCATTTTTTATTATCCAATACAGAGAGGTGAAAATCTTAAAAAATTGTTTAAACTTTGCCCCATATTAACAAACGTAAATTTGCTTGAAATAAAGAGTTTTTGGCCTTGTAGATTAATAGTATAGAATTTAAATTCTCTACTAATAATATCTACTGTCAAGTTTGGGGTACGATCAAGGTTGANAGGCCTGGGTTTCAAAACTATTTTTAGTTTACTTCTACGAGTATCATATCACGTTCGGTTTCTATGTGGGTGGGGCGCATGCTGGTCTAGACCTTCCTGTTTAATTACGTGTTAAATTTTACTGTGGTGAAACGTTGTGTGTCGGTAAGCAGTATTTAGTATTTAGTTACGGAAGTGTACAGAACTACATAGTGTGTTTGAACTGAAAAGTTTCCTTATGGCTACCTCTGCTCCTACACGTCGAAAGTACGAAAACAGCCCCAATTAGTTTTGTTATATATGTGGTAGTTTTACCATTCCCATTCAAAGTACAAACATCAGTACATTTGTCAGACAAGCATATTTTGCCTGTGAAACTTGGTGATCAAGATAAAGCATGGGCACCTCATAAAGTGTATTGAGGGTATACAGATGTGGACCAAGGAAACACGTGCTAAGCTTCCATTTGGTATACCTATGATTTGGCGCGAGCCCAAAGGTCATTCAAGTGATTGTTACTTTTGTACAGTGAAAACATCGGGATATTACAAGAAAAACAAATGTAAAATAGAGTATCCTAGTTTACCGTCAGCTATACACTCAGTACTGCATTCAGCCGAAATCCCCGTGCCAGTTTTCAATGAATTTCCGTCTTTGGAAGAAGGGGAATACGGATATGGTGCAGATGAAAGCGACTTCTTTGAGGGCCATGGAAGCAAGGTATCAAGGTAGATGGGACGTACATATGATGGCTGACTATTGTTGGAGTATCAAGCGCGAATGTACACAAACTAAACACTCCAGAAAAAGCTACAAACGCAAATTTTTGTCTTAATTTTTAAGTGCTGTTCATTAATTAAACAATTTTGTATGTATGAACTTCATTTAACTTACACAACATTTTTGTAAACTTATGTAAGTTTAATTTATGTAAGTATATTTGTTACTTTTTTACTTTATGCTCTTTTAAATGCATGATATTTATGATTTATGAAGATATCCTGTAGTTTTAAAAAGTTGACGTGATAGACAAATCTGAGGTTATTCTCAGATTCAGACTCTAAAAATTAGTGAAAAAACAGTGTCAGATCTGACTTAACAAAAAATGTATTCGCCAGTGTTATTAATAATTATGAACAAAAGTTTTTTTTTTTTTTTATAACAAATTAACTTTCTTTTAGTATACACATTTTTATTATTTTACATTTAATATTTAATGATTGAGTGTAATAAGATAAAGAATAATATTTATAATAACAAATTTGGCCTAAAATGTGATTATATTCAAATGGTTTTTTTCTACATAGGTTAATTTCATTTGTATGGATACCTCGCTTTATTTTTTATATAATTTTTTAAAAACAATATAGCAAAGAAAAATAACTTTATTTCAGAGAAAAAATACCCTTAATATGTATTATAGTCATGTAAAAGAAGGCATATAAATTATATCGGAAAACAGCTCACATTCAACTGAATTAAAAACGTCGAATGTTCATTATTTTATTATAATTTTTTCTAATGATGGTATGAAATTCCTTTATCAGTAGTATGAATAAAATATTAAAACCATTGAATTACATTTTTTTGTGTAATTTTTGATATATCATTAAAAAATTTTGAATATGAATACTTAAAAAAATTATACATATTAGTTAAAAAAATGAAAAAAAAATGCATTATGGGTATTCTCTTGTGCTCTTAGGGGAGAATATTTCAGGACGAGGAAATGACATTTGAAGTCGTTTGAAAAGGATTTATGATGAGTACATTCCGTTAATGAGAGTGGCGCTAAAGATATGTAATAATGTGAAAAATGTAAGGATAAATAAGTACACATTAGACGGTATTAATGTGTGTAGGGGGTGGAGAGAGGGGGTGGAGAGAAAAGCCCACACATGTTACCCCCATAACCAAGTTTCTAAAGCATAAAACCTCTCGGGGTGGCTATGGAAAAGTTTTCAAAGCATTGGAAGCAACCTCAGGGGGGCGTTGAGTTGCTTTTTTTAACTCTTTAAATCTGCGAGGCACCCTCAGCTCTCGCTATAAAAATAAAAATTAAAAAAAAAAAAAAAAGGAAAAAGAAGTTAATTTTCACATAAATTAAATGCAGGGATTCAGTGTACAAGCCCTCTTTGAATGCCCATTTTATACGCACGTGAATTATCTGTTTCATTTAGAAGATATAATGGGTGTGCTTATACAGATTTTTAATTAAGAGAAGTATTTAATATATAATGAGTTTAAGTCATTAAGCAGTTAGTGCAGTAATAATATGTTTGTATGGATTTTTTTGAAGGGGGAGGGGGGGTTGTGGATGTGCTCATTTAAATGCAAGATAAGAGCAGGAATATAATTTCTTAGTTATGTGTCTGCAAAGACTATTGGTTGTTCCACAAGGCCAATCGCCAGGCTACGAGACGGCCTCCCCTCCACTACTTGAATTATTCAATGAATCGTCCGTTCGGTCGATAGGAAGGCAATGTCGAGACTGAAATGTGTCCAAGCGTGGCTCTTCACCAAGGGGAATCGCTCCTCCTTTGACGAAACCACCAGTCTTCGACTCCTTTCTGTTTCTTCCCCTGAGAAGGCGCCGCTAAATGATCGAAACGTAAATTTTCACATTTCTTCTCTACGTGTCGATCCGATGCGATGGAATCCTGAAAGGGTTTTGTTCGAGATTGTATTACACTACTAACAACGGAGATAGTGCTTTTTCATAGTCAGGGGTAAACAGTAGATTGTAGCTGGTCGAGAAGCTTCCTATAGGCAATTTGTATTTCACAGCTCAAATAAAGGGGGAAAAAAAAGTATTTAACTCCTCAGCCTGGAGTTAAGGAGTTTCTTCGAGCAGTGGGAAAACCACATTATTATAAATGTTGCACGAATGCTAAAATTTTGGATATCAATAGTGTCTTTTTATCCCTTCAAACGGTACACGAACACTTCCAACATTTTAGCTGATTCTAGATGGATTTTAAAGACCGCTCTCGGCATCCCATTGTTATGGGTTCTATTGTTATCAAAATCGGTTGAATTTTATGTGTTTTCCAGTTATTATAACTCTGCCAGCATATGATACAGGCATTCTACCACGAGCATTGTCAAATACATAAATTTCTTGAAAATGATAATTCGAGATTAGAAACAAATAAANAAAAAAAAAAAAATTAAGAATACCAGTAACAGAAAGTGAATTCACTTGCGCGAGTGAAAAGACTTTTTGAGGTCGGCTGGGATGAATCTGATATTTTATCTTTGGTATACATCTCCATTCTTATCGCCATCTTCCACGTATTCATGAGGACTCCATTTAAATCCTCATGAATATCCATACTACCGACATAAATTCGAGAACAAAGCGTGGATTTTTCGCTCGTGTCAAGCTGGGGATTCCCCTTAACCAAAATAGAGGGAATAGTCTTAGAATTCCTTTGCAGAATGGTATAAATTAATGTATACCACTAGTATACTTAATGAAGATATTTCTCTAGCACCATATTGAGACAGTTTCATCTGCAACGATGCAATAAATTAGCCTAATAACTTATGAATCTAATATTTTTTAATTAAATGCTGATTTTAGTTGTGGTATTTAATACGGATACTGGATTAATTTACCGGATTCGAGACCCCGGCTGAGGTGACATGATTTTTCTATTCTATTCCCTTGCATTTCGTGTTTAATATTTTAACTGTAGTAAATATATTATAGCTCAATTAAATTTAGAATTCAAGATATTAATTTACAGGAAAGATAAACACAAATTACTTTTTTCTGGAGACTACAAGAAGGTTGCCATTTTTATTTTTATTTATTTTATTAGCAAACGGTTTCGGTGTCAATACACTATCTTTAGGGAACAAAGAGATACTCTCGCTAAGCAAGATAGGGTTCTCAGACAATCTCTATGTCATCCCTAAAATACAAATTTATGACATTCAAAAACAAATAAAAAAGACACACACAATTATGGCTTAGTGCAGAGACACAGGGCATTCATTACAATTTTAATTGTGGGAATATCAGCTAATTGCCGCAAAGCAGAAGTATTTTTGTTATTCTTTTATTAAAATACCCATCTATTCAGTTTTAATTGTCAATTCCATCTGTTTATAACTGGTTCATAATTACCAATTGCTATATGCAATACCATTGCCAAGTATAAAACCTAAATTCAGGTTAACAAAGCAATTATCTTCGGCAAAGGAAGCCTTTATATCGATAAAGAAAATGAAAAAAAAAACTAAATCATATTTAGCTATAAATATTTTTGTATACTTCTGCACATATCTTAATATGACATGTTAATGTCTTAATGTCTTTCTACACCCAAGGGATGTTTACCCACCTCAAATGGCAATTACGTGCACTTGTCCTGACCTCAGTAATCAATATCTCTCTTAGGCACACTGACACACAATACCTTCCGGGAGATCGATCCTGCTCCCGAATCCCCTAACCTGGGATTATATTTGATTTTCTTAGTTGGGTTCTTACCTGTAGACTGACGGATCTCGTCAGTACGTGGGGCCGTCAACCCTTCCTCTATAGCGCAATTGTGGTGGCAGTCCTCATTCAGAGGAGTACACCATACTACTGCTAACGAACTAGTGCATCGGCTCCAGCGCAGTCTGCGAAGGAACATAAAATAACAGTTTAAAAAAAAAACTAAAAGAACAGATGAGAAATTTAACTCAGGATTTTTAGCATGTCAGTCATGTACGCTCATCACTACACCACGGGCACTAAATGTGTGTGTGTGCGTGTTTGTGTATATATATATTTGAGGGCGCTTGCTTTCAGGGCAAGGATGAATGCTATTCATAAAAAAAAAAAACAAAGAATAATTCGTTTGGTTCAACAATTGAAATTATATTCGACTTATGGGGAAAAAAATATGCTCGCTTGAATGTGTTCGCAAACTAGTTCAAGTAAATGACAGAACACTCATACCTTCTATTCTCCGTCTTCATTGGTTTCTGCAAACCATCTCCCGTTGGCTAATGACAGAAAAATTCAGAACAAGAACTTCAAATAGATTTTCAAAATCTTTTTACCAAAAACTTTATAGTTCCTAGATTCTTCGGCCGTTTCTTTGATTTAAAAAAAGTAGCGCTCTTCCCACAGATCATTACAATAAATGGAACGAATCTCGTTTGGTTCGAGATTTCTGCTTACCCGCTTTGTGGAAATCTGCAAATCCTGTAATTTCTTGAAACGAAATAATACATTTCGTGTAAAGAAATTTGCCAACAGATGGTAGTAAAATTTCGATAGCTTAAAACAATATAGGAAACAATAAGACTTAAAACAAGAAATTAACAAGTTACTTAGCAACTGGGGACTATTGTATATGCTGATACAGTATGGCGGCAATAGCTTTAGTGAGGGGCGAGGGGTTAAAGAACGTTAGGGAAATAACATGAAAAAAAATTTGACATGGCGCACAATGAGATAAGGAAGTGTATTTTATCGCTTTCTATCGGAATCACAAACAAACTCATTGTAAATGCTGATAAGCACAGAGAGCGCGGAATAATTGCTTAAACACACATTTACACACACACACACCTATATATATATATATATTGGGCAATAAGTAACTCATTAAGCTTATTTTATTCAATTAAGTTTACTTATATGCAAATTAGGAACCAAGTAGTAACAAATTAAAATTTAACTATAATTCCATGATGTTTTTATATCTTTCCCGATAGGATTAAAACCTTTCAGTCCTTTTTAGGAGGTTTATTTAATATACATACAATTTTACATGATATAAGCTGATATATTATATTTACACATATTTATTTTATATATCCAAATAAAGGTTACCGATTCATTTATCTCTATCAAATACATTGACCCAGTATAGCTCAGGTTATCCTAGACCATGATATTAGCAATTAAAATCCCGTGAGTTGAGTAAAATTAGTTCTCATTCCCTGTCTAAAATTTGAAAATAGAGATTGTGATAATTTTGTCAAGATTTTTTAAAAAATATCTTTCAAATTATTTGGGGTATAGAATGTTTTCGGAGTATTACGATTACGGTATGTCTCAGATCACTGTGTGTGTTCGTGACTACGTATCCTCTCCCTCTGTCTGTGTTAGTGTGTCTTATTTGTGAAGGGCTTCCAGCCCAGTCTCCCCCCCCCCCCTTCGTGTTTCCCGGAAGGTGTGCGAGAACATCATCATGTTTTTCGAGAAAGCAATTCACTTCAGGTTGAGTGAATGAGTTGAGATACGTAAATTATTTCCGGAATTTCAATTTGAAAACAGAGCGGAAAAATTGCTACTCAGATTCCCCCAAAATATACCTCCTCGAAGAAGGGAAGAGCTGCGTAAACTGAGCACACTGTCATGATTTTATATTANATTCTTCAGTATTATTCTTATTATTAATGCTGTGAAGGAAATTTAAAAAAATAGTAGATGACTCACAAAACATTTTTTTTTTGTCTTTTGTATTTTTCTTCATAATCTAAAGGAGGTATAGAATCATTCGAACATTAACTAAGAGAAAATATTTATTTTAAACTTCTTAAATTGGTTTGAAATTTTCTTATCTAAAATTTAATTATTTGAAACTATATTTTACAACTTTAGAAGATCATAAAATGAATTCATTCCATTCACCGAAGAGCTTACATCTCATCACACTGAAAGTTATTGATTTTCCTTGCTTGATTAGAAATGGATTAAAATAAGTATAAATGAATTATTAATTCTTTAAATGGATATAAAAAAAGTTACATTTACATCATATTACTATTTAATTTAATTTTTAGTGCAAGGGAACAGAATAAAAAATCTAANACAAATTAAATAATATTTATAATATTACTATTTAATGAAATTTTTCAGATTAAATAAAAAAACAAAGTGAAAAAAAAAATAATTAAGAATACCAGTAACAGAAAGTGAATTCACTTGTGCGAGTGAAAAGACTTTGTGAGGTCGGCTGGGATGAATCTGATATTTTATCTTTGGTATACATCTCCATTCTTATCGCCATCTTCCACGTATTCATGAGGACTCCATTTAAATCCTCATGAATATCCATACTACCGACATAAATTCGAGAACAAAGCGTGGATTTTTCGCTCGTGTCAAGCTGGGGATTCCCCTTAACCAAAATAGAGGGAATAGTCTTAGAATTCCTCTGCGGAATGGTATAAATTAATGTATACCACTAGTATACTTAATGAAGATATTTATCTGGCGCCATATTGAGATAGTTTCTTCTGCCACGATGCTATAAATTAGCCTAATAACTTATGAATCTAATATTTTTAATTAAATGCTGATTTTTAGTTCTGGTATTTAAACCGGATACCGGATTCATTTATCGGAAAGTGGGAGACCCGAGTTCGAGACTCGGCTGAGGTAATAATATTTTTTTATTCTATTCCCTTGCATTTCGTGTCTAATATTTTGACTGTGGTAAATATCTCATTGGTTAATTAAATTTATAATTCAAGATATTAATTTATAGGAAAGATAAAAACAAATTTCTTTATTTTATACGAAGCCCTTAAGAGAACAAATCCTCTTAAAACCCTGTGAAAATATTGTCCTAAATTAACACCCTCCAAACATTTACTCAAGAAGGTCAAAACAAGAAAGAGTCCAAATCATGTAGATAGGTTACATTATCTAGAAATGCAGTATGTCAAGATATTTTTAGGACCCAATATAGACTCTGATTAGTATCTTCAAGAGACTCCCTTTAGGAAAATATAAAACTCCCGAAGTTGATTGATATCCAGGGTCAACCTGAGATTGGGCAGTAGAGACTGTGATTTCCAAGATACCCTAAGGTTGATACAAAGAAAGAATGTCCTGGCTATCCGACATGTAAGAGACCATGCTATCTATTAAAGACAAAATTATAAAATCTTTTAAGTATGTAGTCATGTAAAATATAAAATAAGAGATTATACCAGCTACATTAAACTACCTTTTTGCACTCGAAATTCACTTTTCAGGTAATACTCACTTCTCTTAGATGAATTCTCTCTACGAACTCAGCCTTTCTTTCTTTAAACAATATGCCAAATTTAATTAAGAAAAACAACTAGTAGCAAAAATGGCTCTGATTTTTAAAAGTGATTGTGGGATTTAAGCCTCTTTTAAAAGAAAGAATTTAAAAAAGGATAATTAAACAACAAAAATTAATTTTAAATTTAATTTATTTTATACTTTTTTCTGGAGACTACAAGAATATTGATCACTCTTGGGATAATATAGAGGTTGGCATTTTTATTTTTATGTATTTTATTAGCAAACGGTTTCAGTGTCAAAACACTATCTTCAGGGACCGAAGAGATACTCTCGCTACGCAAGACAGGGTTCTCAGACAATCTCTATGTCATCCCTAAAATGCAAATTTATGACATTCAAAAACAAATAAAAAAGACACACACAATTATGGCTTAGTGCAGAGACACAGGGCATTCATTACAATTTTAATTGTGGGAATATCAGCTAATTGCCGCAAAGCAGAAGTATTTTTGTTATTCTTTTATTAAAATACCCATCTATTCAGTTTTAATTGTCAATTCCATCTGTTTATAACTGGTTCATAATTACCAATTGCTATATGCAATACCATTGCCAAGTATAAAACCTAAATTCAGGTTAACAAAGCAATTATCTTCGGCAAAGGAAGCCTTTATATCGATAAAGAAAATGAAAAAAAAAACTAAATCATATTTAGCTATAAATATTTTTGTATACTTCTGCACATATCTTAATATGACATGTTAATGTCTTAATGTCTTTCTACACCCAAGGGATGTTTACCCACCTCAAATGGCAATTACGTGCACTTGTCCTGACCTCAGTAATCAATATCTCTCTTAGGCACACTGACACACAATACCTTCCGGGAGATCGATCCTGCTCCCGAATCCCCTAACCTGGGATTATATTTGATTTTCTTAGTTGGGTTCTTACCTGTAGACTGACGGATCTCGTCAGTACGTGGGGCCGTCAACCCTTCCTCTATAGCGCAATTGTGGTGGCAGTCCTCATTCAGAGGAGTACACCATACTACTGCTAACGAACTAGTGCATCGGCTCCAGCGCAGTCTGCGAAGGAACATAAAATAACAGTTTAAAAAAAAAACTAAAAGAACAGATGAGAAATTTAACTCAGGATTTTTAGCATGTCAGTCATGTACGCTCATCACTACACCACGGGCACTAAATGTGTGTGTGTGCGTGTTTGTGTATATATATATTTGAGGGCGCTTGCTTTCAGGGCAAGGATGAATGCTATTCATAAAAAAAAAAAACAAAGAATAATTCGTTTGGTTCAACAATTGAAATTATATTCGACTTATGGGGAAAAAAATATGCTCGCTTGAATGTGTTCGCAAACTAGTTCAAGTAAATGACAGAACACTCATACCTTCTATTCTCCGTCTTCATTGGTTTCTGCAAACCATCTCCCGTTGGCTAATGACAGAAAAATTCAGAACAAGAACTTCAAATAGATTTTCAAAATCTTTTTACCAAAAACTTTATAGTTCCTAGATTCTTCGGCCGTTTCTTTGATTTAAAAAAAGTAGCGCTCTTCCCACAGAGCATTACAATAAATGGAACGAATCTCGTTTGGTTCGAGATTTCTGCTTACCCGCTTTGTGGAAATCTGCAAATCCTGTAATTTCTTGAAACGAAATAATACATTTCGTGTAAAGAAATTTGCCAACAGATGGTAGTAAAATTTCGATAGCTTAAAACAATATAGGAAACAATAAGACTTAAAACAAGAAATTAACAAGTTACTTAGCAACTGGGGACTATTGTATATGCTGATACAGTATGGCGGCAATAGCTTTAGTGAGGGGCGAGGGGTTAAAGAACGTTAGGGAAATAACATGAAAAAAAATTTGACATGGCGCACAATGAGATAAGGAAGTGTATTTTATCGCTTTCTATCGGAATCACAAACAAACTCATTGTAAATGCTGATAAGCACAGAGAGCGCGGAATAATTGCTTAAACACACATTTACACACACACACACCTATATATATATATATATTGGGCAATAAGTAACTCATTAAGCTTATTTTATTCAATTAAGTTTACTTATATGCAAATTAGGAACCAAGTAGTAACAAATTAAAATTTAACTATAATTCCATGATGTTTTTATATCTTTCCCGATAGGATTAAAACCTTTCAGTCCTTTTTAGGAGGTTTATTTAATATACATACAATTTTACATGATATAAGCTGATATATTATATTTACACATATTTATTTTATATATCCAAATAAAGGTTACCGATTCATTTATCTTTATCAAATACATTGACCCAGTATAGCTCAGGTTATCCTAGACCATGATATTAGCAATTAAAATCCCGTGAGTTGAGTAAAATAAGTTCTCCTTCCCTGTCTAAAATTTGAAAATAGAGATTGTGATAATTTTGTCAAGATTTTTTAAAAAATATCTTTCAAATTATTTGGGGTATAGAATGTTTTCGGAGTATTACGATTACGGTATATCTGAGATCTGTGTGTGTTCGTGACTACGTATCTCTCCCTCTGTCTGTGTTAGTGTGTCTTATTTGTGAAGGGCTCCCAGCCCAGTCTCCTCCCCCTTCGTGTTTCCCGGAAGGTGTGCGAGAACATTATCATGTTTTTCGAGAAAGCAATTCACTTCAGCTTGAGTGAATGAGTTAAGACACGTAAATTATTTCCGGAATTTCAATTTGAAAACAGAGCGGAAAAATTGCTACTCAGATTCCCCCAAAATATACCTCCTCGCAGAAGGGAAGAGCTGCGTAAACTGAGCACACTGTCATGATTATATAATATATATATATTTTGACTGTGGTAAATATCTCATTGGTTAATTAAATTTATAATTCAAGATATTAATTTATAGGAAAGATAAAAACAAATTTCTTTATTTTATACGAAGCCCTTAAGAGAACAAATCCTCTTAAAACCCTGTGAAAATATTGTCCTAAATTAACACCCTCCAAACATTTACTCAAGAAGGTCAAAACAAGAAAGAGTCCAAATCATGTAGATAGGTTACATTATCTAGAAATGCAGTATGTCAAGATATTTTTAGGACCCAATATAGACTCTGATTAGTATCTTCAAGAGACTCCCTTTAGGAAAATATAAAACTCCCGAAGTTGATTGATATCCAGGGTCAACCTGAGATTGGGCAGTAGAGACTGTGATTTCCAAGATACCCTAAGGTTGATACAAAGAAAGAATGTCCTGGCTNTATATATATATAAATTCTTAATCATAGCATATTAGCCACTATAATGAGCTTAAATTCAGTATATTTTGAACACCCATTTGTTACTCACCCGTAAAACTAATGTAAAACATAAAATGTAGTTACTAATGAATGAAATAAATAATTGGTCAGTAAACTTGAAAAAAATGGTTTAAAAGTCATGCCAATGGGGAGAGCAAGACTTTTTAAAATTTTCAATTTTGTAGACTAAATGTTCATATTTAAAAAAAGTGTCTTTACTAGAAGAGACTGAAACTGGTGTATGTTATTTATAAATGGAATTTATCACGAATAAATATATAAATAAGTAAAGTTTCTTTGACAGGTCTACGTTAAAGTATGAACAAACATTAATTATAATTTTCTAGAAAAATTTGATTATAGATTTTCTTGAATAATATGTACCATATATATGAATTTATCTTTACTGCATACTATGCCATATTGATAGCAATTTAGATAGAGAATATGGTCAAAACCACAAGATAATATTACTTTATTTTCAATGTCACTCTGTGATATACACACTTATTATATACATATTATTGTTTAGCCTTCTGGCTAGAATTAACTACTCTCGAAATTAGACTGAAATTTAATAACTAGTTCAGAGCCTAAGAAGAGAAAGAAGATTGAATGAGACAACGGCCCCCGTAAGTTAAATGAGGCTTCCAGCTGTTTACGAAAGATTTTGTTTTTTTTAGGGATCCCAAATCGTGACCAAAAAAAAAAAAAGGTAAACAATTACTCACAGGCCTCTAAAGAAAGACTCAGAGAAGGCTGAGTAGAACATTTCAAAATTATATTTTACCTCAAGAATTACAATTTAGACAGAATATAGTACAGGGAATGCCTTTTTTTTTTAATTGTAAATAACTGAGATTATCCCACAAGAAAGTTCGACACACAACAGCTCAGTAATATAAGTCCTATATTTCAATAAAGATAGTTGAAAATAAGAATGAGTGAGAATAATTCATTAAAAAGCCAGGGAGAACGTTGATCATGAATGGTTTGACTACCACAGTTGGCTCTAGACTGGCCGGGAATGAAGAATGGGGGTAGTTCTTACTCATTGTGGCTACATTCTTTAGTTTCTTTCTTAATAGATAAAAAATAAACTTTAGAAACACATTTTACACCTATTATGTTTTAAAGCTTTTTAAAACTCAAATAATAACGAAGATATAACTATCATCAATTTTGTCATGCCTTTAACCTGCTTCCTCTTCCTCATCGAATTTAAACAAAAATAAAATTGAAATAAAAAGCCTTAATACCAAATTTGATTATAATATTTTAAAACTTACATTCTTATACATGTTTCCTAATGTCTTTAATGTTATAGAATATAAATGTTATAAAATTACATTTGACGTCTATTTTGATTTATTCTATTTTTCTAAAGTTTCTCAATGAGCTTTTAAAAAATTGTGGACGCTGGAGAGTATATATCCACGCACACACACACACACACACACACACAAATATATATATACATATTTGCTACTAATTTTACACTCACACACTTTTATTTTTGGGTAAGATTTTATCAAGAAATATATAATAGCCCTGTGGCATAGGTTTTAAGAATAGAGGGACCTACTTTCTAAAATACCATAATTAGTCGAAAAAGATCTAGCAACGGTTTTTCAAAGAAGCAACCAACGTAAATATTGAAAAGTAGTTATATTACAACTCTGTAATATTTTGCATAAATTTCAAGAAGAGAGTCATTGACCAATGTATTTTTATTTTTTGTTCAGAGAATGAAAAAACAGCACTTATATTTAAATGATAATGAACAACCCTACCAGGCTCATACTAAAAAAAAAATTATAAAAAAAACTACATAAAAAAATTAATCAATCGTTACACGATTTAAATTATTCATTATATAGTACCTGTTACTATTGAACGTATATTGGTATATTGAACTTATACTGGATTTAAATATATTTATTGGATACAAGCTTGATATTTTCATTAATTAAGAGAGAGAGATACAGAGCATTGCATACTATGAACGGATTAAATACAATATCAATCATTTTATCCCTTTGTTATGCAGTTTATCTCTTATTAAATATTTACATTCATGTTTACATTTTATTAATAGTTTAAAAAATAGGTGTATGTTACTGACTGCTGAGAGTAGATCTAATCCTTAATTTAAATGTCACCTAGGGATAAATGTTCCCTGAAATGAATCAAGAAAAAAAATTAATGGCCCAATTGAAAACCCTGTAATAAGACCTAGTACCAAAAGAAATAATTATAATAAATAATTATA
>KZ809921.1:46312-62212 GCA_000696205.2 Oncopeltus fasciatus
TATAATAATAAAAATTCAAAATATATTTTTGTAATAAGTTAAATCTTATTATTTAGGGTATAAAATAACAATAATATTTTAGATCTAAAACAATCATAATTTTTATTATTTCGCATAATAACGTAGTAGTCGAAGTTAAAAAAATTAGTTTAACCTTGAACCGTAAAAATGTTTCTTATCAATTTTATGAATAGAATGATTTGAATGAATGTAAATAGTAAGCCTTAATTTTACGAACTAACATATTATAGATTAGAATTTGGGCTTATCTCTTTCCTCAAATTTGGTAAGAATAATTAAGCAGCCTAAATCCCTGTAACTTCATCATACATTTTACATAATTTATTTCAGAATTATACAGGAAATATTCAGTGTTTCTTGTTATTCAGAAAATATATACATTATTTGTGGGGATTATTTGACATTGAATTTTTAAATATAAATATTCATATTATTACAATACTGGGTTTAATGCAGCTCTTAATTTTTCTTAAATGCAAATAATTTTGATAAATAAGATAAAAAATAAAGATTCTAGAATATATGTTAAATTTTTAGTTTAGTTCTATTTAAATTTGAATTTGAATTACAAATAAATAAATCAAACTGTCATTTTACAAATTTCTTTGTAAAAAATATTCTTATTCACGTATTAGCATATATCCTCCTAACTGACAAAGGGCAAGAAGTCTCATAGCTTGTCTATATATATATATATATAAACCTTTATCCTTCTCCTGAAAAAACTCCTTTTCCGAGTTACTGATCATTTAGGAATTTTGAAGAATTGCGTTTTCACTTGAAAGGCTTTCGAATGGTTGAAGCAGTTCACTTGAGCGAGGAAGACAATAGCCATGTGAGTCACTCGGAAATGAACGGGTTAACCGGTAGGGGAGAACGAGTTAACTCTCAGCGATAAGACACGTTGCCTCGGCGGTGTCGAGAGCCCTCCGCCACCTCGGGGGATCTCGCCACTTCAGCAAGTCTGTCGAGTGCTGTCGCGGACTCTTCTCAAGGAGGGCGTACTCGAGGAAGCGTTTCTCTTCGGCAGAGTCTTCGACTCACTCTTCTTCCTCTGCGGTCAATTGTTCAAGGGGAAGATACAGTTCTCTCAAGCTGTAATCTGTTCCTCCCTTAAATTGTTCACATCTGTGGTGACACATTGTCAAATGACATGTCTCTATATTTCATTATTTCCGCAAACCAAAAAGGATTTTCTCTCAGGACTGGCCAATATTGTTTTTCAATCTCATAAATAAATGTATTGGATTGAAAATACAATAACAAATTGTATAACAAGGAAATGATAGATATATATATATATATGAGTAATTGTGTAATTGGAAGAGCAAAAATTTATTTTGAGAAGCGAATGGAAAAAAAAAAATCAGAATTTGACATATGATGTCTCAAAAAATATTTTTAAAATTCATCTCTCAGGAAGAGTGTAAATACACGAAATCCTTTTGTATTCCAAGTGAACATTTGTATTTGAACTTCCCTTATGATCCCCGCTCTAAAAAAAAATACATTTTTTATCAACAAAAAATCATTTCAGTTTTTGCAGTAAATTAAATATTACACCCCCCGCTACAGAAGAACTTTTTTTACTCTCCCCTGACATTTTAAGTTACCCTCTTCGAGTTCCTGGTTTCATTAAATGAGGAACTCAGTCTTTCATTTTGCCTTTTAAGAGTGACGTAAGAAATTTCACAAGGTAAATAACTAATGTCATATTACAATACAAATATAATTGAAATTATCCGAAAAACCATACTTCTAAATATTAATTTTTTTCTCTTTTAAGTATAAATATTTACTCATTAATGAAATTTCAGTAGACTCACAAAAATATTACAATAACTGCATCAAAAAAGCTTCTTTTTTTTTTTAATTTCAAAACTTTTCATGTCAGGTTATCCAACATCATATTGGTTTTATTTGCTTAGCCCTTCATTTTTCATTACAATTATATATTTAGTATAATAGCGACTGTCAGTTTTGGTCTACTATTCTACTATCGGAGAAAATACGAATTTTTTCTTGTTTAATCTATCATAAGAACCTCAACAGTTACATTCTTTACAAATTTTCTATTATACTGAGAAAAAAAAATAGGCCTGCAGTATTTATTTGAGAAATATACGTTCATCCGGTTCCATGGGTGTTTAGAATAGGTCTACTACCGGTGGATAGTGACTTCCTCAATAATTTTAAGTGAGTTAAGGAAGAGAAATAAAAATGTTGTATCCGTCAACTGATAAATGTTTAAAAAATAACAAATATGAGCATTTTTTATATACATATGATAATTGTTTATTTTGGTTACAATTTTAGGCACCATTTCCTTAAGTTTGAAAAAGGTTCCTCAGCTGAATTGATGTATAGCTTAAAATAATTATGTCTGAATTTTTCATTTTTGAAAAGGCCTAAAAGACAAATAGTACAATATAAAAAGGTGTTAGATAAAATTGAGATTTATTGTTATTTAAACTTAAAAAAAAATCCTTTCAAGAAGTCTCCAAACTCTATTTGTCTACTACGCCAAGGGAAGTTCGTGAAGAACTGAAGACAGAAGAGGGAACATTGCAGTTTATATTGGATAATAAAGTCCTTTATGGGTACTAAAAAAATGGAAAGACTAGCTGAATTTTTTATGTTTTCCTAGCCCGGAAAACATAGATATAAAGTTAGTTTTATAGAAGGGTATGATTAAAATATAAATATATAGGGTACCTCTTTGATATGAGTGACCATATTTTTATTGTTTTCACAGCATATAAAAATGCTTTGTAACTTCTAAAAAATATGAAAATGCAATTTGAAAAATAATAGTGTACGTCACATATAAATAAACCGAATTTTAATTTGTTTTCCGTATTTTCTCATAAGAAACAGTATGTAAGAATTATATAGAAAAATGATGACTTTCAATGGCCATCATGATGTATGATGGAAAGTTTTAATAATATTAAATTAATTTTTTTTTGGATAATTATGATTGTGAACAAGGAAGTGAATAAATCCAAATCAATGAAAATAATTTAAAAAGACAAAATTTGATTGTTGAACAGAAATAGATAAGTGCTATCTTTTCGAACTTCTTAGTTAAAATAAAATAAAAATTTAAACTATATTTTCCTTTGGACTTGCCTCCAACTTTGTTACGAATAAATAAGGTAATGTTTAATTATTAATTCTATTGTGAATTCACAGTTAAATAATGAAGAAAACATGATATTCCTCCATTATCTAAGGAGTTGTACTTGATTAAAGGTTTAAACTAGAGAACTTATTCTATTTTGGCAGAAATGGAATATTATTATAAATTTCTGTTTGCATATATATTAATAAATGGAGACTTATTATATAAGAATATATAATATTCTTTTCCTTTGCTTATTTTAAATAGCAAGAAAAAGAATACTCTTTACGAATTATCAAACCACTTTTACCATATCTCTCTACAGTTTTTAAGTCCACTGTTTTGGTCGTACAAATTGCTCATTTGTCATAAATAATTCTATAAAAATTTCAAAAATATTAAATGACGAAATTAGCAGTGTCAGGTAGGAATTATAAAAAATACTTCAAATAATCTTATCCAAAGATTTTTTTTTCTTCAAAGTCTTAAGAACTTTCTGGACCAAGTGGCCTCTTAACGTAGCTTATAAAAAAAAAATCAGCGTCTAATCAAATTCGTATCCGATCTGGTATTTTAAATTTGAATGAATATTTCATTTGGTAACCTTTAAATAAAATTTTACCCCTTTTTTATGAAAAAAATATAATCAAATTAAGAATAATTTATTTTATTATTTTATGGAAATTAATGTGCTTTAGTTTTTGTTAACTCTAATTAAAGATTCCTATGTATTTATATTACATAAATACATAGTGAATTAATATGGTATTTTACACTGTAAATGTTATTCACCGAAATGTTCTTTATAAAATAAAACACATTAAATTTCTTTGTATAATAGCTAATTTGCACGAAATAAAATGTATTCCCATTAAAGATAAAATAAAGATAAAAAATCTTGTAGGAAGATAAATTTCTTAAATTTCTTAGTTGTTAGATAAACAATTAATGTAGTTTATGTATTAAAAATGTAATATAAGGGCCTAAAGTTCATCACCAACAACGATATTCAAGAGATTCATTATATTTACATTGTAAATATATTTTCTAGAGATATTTGACAGGGTTTCAGCCAGGATCAGAAAAATGAAATACTCTAAAACTATTGGGTTATTATTTTATTAGTGCTGACGTTTTGACTTAACTTGTAAGTCATCATCAAGACGGTAGTGTTGTCTGAAGAGATCTCCGAGGATGGTTAATGGTCACATCTCTGATATTAGTAAATTAATAATATTTTTTTCAAAACTTGAAATAAGTTTGTTAAGGATTAAAATCAATCAAACGGGAGAAGTGATTGGAGGAGTGCGAAAATTTGATATTTTAATATCTTCATTATTATTAGCGTTAGAAAAAAAAATAAAATAAAGATATAAAATTTAATTGTATAGCATTTGTATCTTATTAAAAAAAATGCACATTAAAAATATATTTATGAATTAAATTTTATGTGCTGGGTAGGTCGTCTTATGTTAAAATATATAAAACAAATTCGAAGATAATGTTTTTTATCGCAAACTCTTAAATCAATTAACTTTTGGAGGAAATCTGTTAAGGTTTAGAGGGGTTTTTGGATGACTCTCTTGAGCCAATGTTCTAGGTTCAATTTTAATAGTGCTCAGTCGTTTTTCTTTATTTCTGTGCTTCTGTTTGTAATGCCCAAGAGGATTCCTGGAGTGCTCGTAAGGAACACCCAGACCTATCTGGGAATCATTGATTTTTGAAATGGAAAAAAAAATTAGGCTGACCACTCGCGTCGAGAATAAATACATCGTTAACATGAACCCCCGCTCAACCTCCCGCCAGTGATGCCTGCTGTGGGACTGTTTATGTCTTTTTGTTTTCTTTTAGGAAGACCAAAATTTATATTTGGAATGTCATTTGTTTTGTGAAAACAGTTTTTATAACGGTATATTGATGTAAAATACAAAGTTCAATGTTTACTTTGATATTTATACTTTATAAAGCATTCTTTATATACTTGATGTTATTAAGATAAATACTTACTTTTACCCCACTCTTACTCTCCGTCATCTTTAGTGCAAACTTCAAAATTTAAGTATTTTACGCTTACTATTCCCTTCGCCTTTAATGAAAGATAGGATATTTGTCAATATTTGACAACTTCTTCGTGGCGGCCTTTTTGTATTTCATTTATGGACCAATTCAATTGCTCTCCTAAGGATTTGCCTTCATAATTCGCCTCAATGATGAAAAGATGCCCCGACGTCTTGTGAATAGCTGGTGTAATCGCTCACTTAAGACTTTGCTTGTAACAAAACTTGGATAGCCATATCTATGAATTGGTAATAGATAAAAATGACTTTTTACTTTATACTTCATTGTCAAATTCATTGTCAAATATTGTCCCCAGAAATAGGACATTACTTGAACTTCGGGGGTCAAGAAAGACATGGTAGAGCTTATGCATCTGATGACTTCAGAGTATGTATTCAACCAAATTTGAATGATATGATTTTCATCTAGTAAATAGAATTTATAAATAATAGTCTAAGTCAATTGAAAATACTCAATTAGGGAATAAACTACTAACTGTAACTTCATGAGCCAACGGAGGTGAGTTCCATGTAATGGAAGGTATTCCTTCACCTAGTGTACCTCAGAGTTCGCTAAGGACTGAATCGAGATACATAGAGGTAGTAATGACTGGTATTAACCTTTCATTCGTTAATAAATCGAAGAGGAAATTCCCCTTGTGGCTGGAGTATACGTCATTACTCTCCAGAGTCTCAATGACTCCTCCCTGGAGTCGCTTGGAGTACAGCCCCATGCGACACAGCTCACCTTAACGTTTGTTTACGCCCGGATAACCAATAACAACGCCTCCGTTCCGGGGTCCGGTGTCGCGTGCTCGCCAGCCCGAGTTCATGACGATAACTCATTAAGTGCGGGGCCGGCCAACGGTGATTTAACGATAGTCCGCTTTCTTGTGGGGCCTGCCTTTTGAAGGCGCTAGAGGAGTATTCTCTCAAGAAGAGGAAGTTACACATACATATTTGTATTGTATTGACATTGCAATGTAATGCCGGATTTTTGCTGTTTAAATATTGATTTTGGTGTTTAATAGGTAATTTTATGCTGTATATCAATAAATATGTATTCCAATGCCTTGTACTATTTTTATAATGTCACTAACCATTTTATGTTATATTTCTAGACTTTTTAGCATGAAATAATATTTTCATTCTGCAAAACATATTACTAAACATTGAAAGTGTGGCGCCAGGGTAGTTAAGGGGATCCATTCGGGTCACACAATCTTGACACTGCAGGTTCAAATCCCAATCTTATACAATCTTTTGTTTATAAATAATTTTATGATATAATCATTTTTGTTCTGAGCCATGGATGTTTTGAATGGGGTGGCAACTTTTACATATACCCTCCCTCAGTGACCCAATGAGTGGTTGAAAGGGAGGCTAACACTTAATATAAAAAATAAAATAAATTAAAGATCGAAAATCAAGCCTGTAAGATAAGTAAATATATTTACAGATTAAAAAAGGCTTGTCATAAATGTAATAGAAAATTATATGAGTAGCTGCTTAAATAGTATTTCGAGGANTATATAAAACATGACAAATGTGGGCTTAAATAACATTTTCACAATTTTTCTCTTTAGAGTTTTCTTATTTATTTTATCAAAGTTACCTTTGTTTATCCAAAATACTCCTTTGAAGTTTCATTCTGTTAACAATGTACAACGGTAGGATCACTTCTGTAGAAAGTTGGTATTCCCCTCAACGTTAATAGTTGAATATATATTTTAAAAAATTAATGATTTTAAAATGGAAATAATAAAAAAAACAACAGTATTTTCTACATTTTGGGTCTTGGTGGTCTGTTGGTTAAAATACTAGACTCTTAAGCCTAGGGCCTAAGTTTTAACGCACTCAGTTGCAGTTTTTTTTTTCTGTACTTCTATTTGTAATGATCCAGAGAATTTCTATTGAGCTTATAAGTCTCACCCAGTCTTAATTGGATACCAGGCAGCCTGAATGGTGTGCAAAAATCACACGCTTTAGGTCGTTTTGGCCGAGAAGAAAAGCATCTTTAACACGAGCCCACCCTCCTTGGGCCTATACGGACTGAAATTTAGGCCGAAACATTAACTAAAATAAAAACATTTTTGGTTAGAAATTAGTTTTTAGTTCTTCATCAACCAAGACCGAATTCCTGACAATTCTCTCGTCATAAATGTGAGAAATTCATATTAAATTTTCATTTGGGCTGTCATCCTCTCCCGTCTTCGTTACAAATAAGTGATTAAAGAATAGTTTATTATTAATTATATTATGAGTACACGATTATAGGTATATTTAAATTGTTGGCTTAATTTCATAACTATGTTTTAGTAAAACTTTTTGGAATGAAATGTAGTTAGTTGCAGTTCACAAGGCGAGAGGGGACGTTGTGTCATCAAGTTCCCATTTTCATGACTAAGAAGCCCCCTCTCGCCTTCGTGATAGCCCTGAAGATGACTTACAATGTAAGCCGAAAAGTTGGCAGATAATGCAAAATACAGTTATTTAAAATTGTATTTTTTGGATCTTCCTTGACCGAAACCCAACAAAAAATTATATAATAATAATGGAATGCGCGTTGTAAAAAAAAAAAAAAAAAAATATATCTACGGTCAAAAAAACTCTCCATTTGTCGTAATTATAATTTATTTAATACATCATGAGCATTAATTAAGTGAAATTGAATGCAAATATTTGACTGAATGAAATTCATTTTATCTGATTTCTTGTTAATGTTCCATTCAAACAATTGAAAATTTATGATGCTTCCAAATAAAATTAGATATTATTATTCATTCAAGTCAAGGGTTAAATTACAGAGCCGTGTTCTTTGGAAAGTAATTCAAAGACCATCAAATTGATAAGTTCTGAAAATTAATATCATAATTAAATGCTTGAAAAAAAGAAATAATAAATTTATTTGGGGAAATGGGGACTGTATGACGTCAGAGATGGTCGAGTCACAGAGTGCGATTTGTCGAGAAATTGTGACGTAGTAAGAGAAAGCCCACTGTGGTGAAGGCTCTACTCATTCGATTAGCGGATTGAATCCCGTCCAGAGCAGCCTGAATGTTTGGCGACAATCACCGAGTCTCTCGTCAAACTGTTACTGACAATCTGTGCCAATTTTTAGGTATGCTCGTTATACACGCGTCAACGGCCCTTGATGATCAACCTGCCCCCAATCAACAGAACACGGTTTGAAAAGTTTCCAAAGAGATTACTAAAGTAATTCCGAAGCAAATTCCGATGTCAGTTTATGTCCTTTTAAGTCCTTCTTATGTTGAAAGAAATTTATTTTTGAACATTTTTGGCAGCCAAAAACGATTATCACTTTTATTGATGAGGCGAATCATCGACTGTCGGAGTTCTCCTTAACATTCCACACTTCTTATCTTTCACTTTTGCAGCATTGAAATCCCAACTTCTCACCTTAGTCTGGCAAACCATCTTTTCTTAGAGTCCTATTTTTGAACTTCTGACCTTCAGATCCTCGGTTCATACTCAAACCACCCGCACCTGATTCTCTGACGTGTATGCCCCCTCCCACTGCCTTGTCACCTTTCCTCGTTCCTTTCTCAACCGAGCAGCTTCCACGTGGAACTCCCTTCCCTCCTATATCCTCAGCTCTTCCACTCTTGCAGCTTTGGAGTCTCAACGTGTCCCCTTCTTCAGGCGGACCATCTTTTCTTAGAGTCCTATTTTTGAACTTCTGACCTTCAGATCCTCGGTTAATACTCAAACCACCCGCTCCAGATCCTCTGACATGTATGCCCCCTCCCATATCCTTGTCACCTTTACTCGTTCCTTTCTCACCCGAGCAGCTTCCTCATGGAACTACCTTCCCTCCTATATCCTCAGCTCTTCCACTCTTGCAGCTTTGGAGTCTCAACGTGTCCCCTTCTTCAGGCGGACCATCTTTTCTTAGAGTCCTATTTTTGAACTTCTGACCTTCAGATCCCGGTTCATACTCAAACCACCCGCTCATACACCCAAGCAGCTTATTTCCAAGCATAACTGCTATAGTTGCTGTACTCAATACTATATTATGTTATGTAAATATTACTTTTATTTATTGTAAACAGCCCAAAAAAGACATCTAATCTGCAAATTTGTTCTTGAAGGGCTTCTGCCCTAAAATTAAGTTACTATATGTTGTCATTGCATGAGTTTTAGTGTACATGATATAATTTGATGCAGTGTGTTATGACCAATGGATAAATATGCATAGTGGTTACGATGTTCAGATATCACCTACTTAGGCGGTCTAGTAGGGGGGGGGGGGATATTCTTCTCAGACTTCGAAATTACATCCTAAAAATCTCTCAGCCTTGCTTAAAATGGAGAGCCAGTAGTAGATAAGGTACGTAAAAGTTATATATCCATAAAAAGATTTAACATAGTGTACCCTCTACAACTATGCTATTAAGAATTTCTTTATTTTATTCAAATTAAACATAAAGGGCTTTAACTTAAATTTAATTCATCAGTCTGGTCCTTATTCAATTCCGTGCAGCGAAGATCTGATAGGAGTGATAAAGTTTTTTTTTTTTTTGTATAGTAATCGTGATTTAAAATGGTTAGATTTTCTTAACAGCTTTTGAAATTAAGTGCTAATTTTATTAATTTTATTTAATATATTTTTATTATTTATTATCTGTTTTTTAGGTCCGAAATGAGGTCTGGAATTTTTAGGTTCTGTTTTCAAACACATATTAATTAAACTAGGACATTTTACTTTGATATTACATACCATATTTGTGCAGACCACAGCACCAATGAACATTGTCATGTTAATTACATGCATGTAATTATTTTTTTGGACAGTATTCTAGTTTATTGTCAAATAATTCTAGTTCAACAGGACTAAAATAGATTTATTTCAGTTACTCAGCAAGGAAATTAAAGCTTCCCACGAATGTATAAATTCTTACAAAATAAAATCTTCAATTAACAATTGAAAAAAAAAAAAAAGTAAAAGTAAAATTGAATTTTTTCCCATTCAAATACAAAAGACTCCCCATTGGAGCTGGGTGTTCCCTAAGAGCAAATCAGACTCTGGGTCATTACAAACAGAAGCACAGATAGAAATAAACCAAATATGCTCTGTAGGCATTAAACATGGGGCCTTTGATTCAGGAGTCCAGTACCTTAACCACCAGACCGCCGTGCTCCAGTATTTTATGTTGACAAACCTAAATATCTTTAACATTGCTTACATTTTAAGAGAATTGTGATTCTCGAAAGTCAAATGCTCAAATAGGTTATTCGTATAGAGAACCTATACATATTTTGAACGTTTCACCGATTCCACAGTGGTTTAAGCAGATACACACACACACACACACGCACACACACACACACACACACATTTATATACGGTCATAAACGATAAGAATTATATACTAAAATGTGTTAAAATATATAATAACAGTAATGAAATTCTATAATTTTAATTTTATCCTACCCAGGTCCACAAAGTAGCGATATAACTTTTTTAATTTCAATTCTCCTTTCGATTTAATAGTTAAAATTAACCATTTACTTTTATCTATGCTTATCTTTGGTAATAAACTTGGTATATTTCATAATTTTCTACTCGCATGTTTCTTTTAAAGTCTGAAGTTAGAATCATAGCTGAAGTATGGCTATTATAACCTTTGAGGTATAGTACATTTTAGCATATTTCTTACGCCATTTATTTAATATGCAAATGTCTGTGTAAATATGTTCTTTGGATAAAATATAAAACGGGAGTGTGTACGCTTTCGAAATACGTGAGAATGATGATGTAGATTTAGTGGTTGAATGGGGACGGGGGATTCCATAGGGAGATAGTAGGGTCCGCCTGTGGCGCCATCTGTGAAATCGACTGGAAAACTTAATAGTCTATCTCCTGGCCGGCAGAGTCCCGCTGCATATTGCTGGGAGAGCTGTGTTTGCAAGCGTTGTCAGGGCCAGCGCTAACATCTCTTTATTGCTGATGGACTTGCTACCCCTATGGCTACGCGCCACTTTGAAATATAACCTCCCCATTGCACGTTATACAGCTTTCTAGTGCTCTTAAATTCCTCAGTGCCTTCCCTTTTGACATATGCTCTATTCGCTACTATATATCTCTTAACGGATCTCTGGCAAAATATTTCTCATTTTAAAGAAAATTTAGGCATTATCCTAATTATGCACAATTACCCTCTCATCTAGATAAACTAATACTTTTTTTCATACATTCATTCAATTTATCGTATATAAATTTCCTCCAAAAAAGTAAATGAGTATAGAATTTTGGTGATAATTCTATTAAATACAAGTGGGCATTGACATAAAAGCTGATGCTTGGTTTCAAATTATCTCAAAACCTCCAGCGGACAAATATTTTAATAAATTTTGCAAACCAATGGTTGGTTTATTTAAACATACTTTTTACCGAAAATATAAATTATAAACAGAAAAATTTACGGGTTTTAGCACTAGTTATATATTACTAGAGTTAAAAGACAAATAACGTATCGTTCATACTGTTAATGAAATATTTAATTATCTAAACTGCTTTTCTGTATTAAAAATTTCAATTAATAAAAAGCATTTAAAATATATTACAACTGCTTTTAAATATATTTTTATATATACTATAGAGATCACATAGTATTTTAATTTTTTATATAAGTCTATGGTTCTCTGAAATTTGCTAAATTTAATTAAGGAAATTTTACATATAATTTTGGTGTCTATTAATAACTTATAAATACAGATTTGTACCCTTAATTAATTATAAGGTCCATATATCTACCAGCTAAGGGTTTCACTTGGAGGCTTCACTACATCATTTATGTTAATATTATAAGGAAATTTCCTTGATGGTTGTATCTCATAAAATGAGTTTTTAACATTCTTTCTGAAACCAGTGGAATTACAGAGGATATAATGGAGGAACACTAGGGTGTATTTAAAATGGAGAGAGTTATAGCTGATAAGGTATTTTTAGTGAGGCAGCTAATACCAAAATCCTGGGAGATTTAAGCGCTGACTTTCACCTGTTGTTCACATATTATTGGCAAGCCTTTGCTTTTTTGAAAACAAGTCATCTAATACCTACCTTACCCGAGTCTCAAACTACACAAAGTAATTTAGTAAAAAAGGAGATTTTTTGACCAAAGAGATTATTAGCACATCTTTTTTCTTGGCCCCAACAAAAAACATCTACTAGTAATTCAAATTATATCTGACTATGAATTTTATTAATGGAAAAATAATTATTTGTGATGCATTAGCAATAACTTTACTGTGACAACCGAGGTTAGTCAAGGGGATGGCCTGTTCCCTTCTTTGTTTAATAATATTCTAAGAAAACCGGATCTTCCCAATCAAATTCGAAAATCTTTTTGGAAGAGAATTCCAAAAATAAAATTGATGTTATAATAAATAAGAGGGTTATTGCTGAAACCAAGATTACTATGCTAAACACATTTTTTTTCATTTTTACTTTACAAAGAACAAAGATAAGACCTATCCAAAAATGATCTACAGATATGGACCGTTCTTTTAGACACTATCTGTGATTTAAGGATTTTTGAAAGGAAAATATTCAAGAAAGAAGGACTCCTTTATGACCAAACGTTCAGCAATATAATTTCAATAACACTTTTTTTTCAGTGTTTTTTCTCTAGTGGGTTAATTCTTTATTTGATTTTTTTTTTTTAAAACCTTGACTGTACTCTAAAACTTCGAAAGACCTATGGTTTTCCCTAGGATTGATTCAGAGACCTATTTAGAAAGGGATCTCATATCTGAAATTTGACATTTTCTCAAACACTCTTTTACCCACCCCAGTAGCAGAATTAGTAGTAGCTCTCAGGTTTTCCACAGGCCCACAAGCGCCTCTGCTATAACGCTCCCTGGTGAGAAATTTGGCATTAATTTCGGAAGCCATCGATAGGAACACTGGGTCCTTAGCATGCGAGTCCCGCACGCTATCCGCAACACCACGTATACCCTCGGGTAACTTATATAACCTCGTTTCATTGCTTGTAATTGGGGAAGAGGAGCATGAACCTTCATCAACACGAGGAAATTGGACAGCGAACATCCAGTCATCGTTAAGTCTAGTTCCGGGTGGATTCTGAGGGGTGGATTGTGAAGGGTGCTCCGAAGAGATTAATAAATATCTCTCATATGAATGAGATATATGTATGTAGCCCCTCTCTCAATTTTCTAGTACTTTTAAATACATTATTAGATAATTTAATGTGTATTTTGTTTCCGATATTGTTGAGTCTGAGTAATAATTGCGGTTTACTTAATTGTTCTTAAAGATGTAAAAGGTGTTTTACGAAATGAGGCCTTTAATGCCTATTTGTCTTTCCTCAATACAATTCCCTTTGGATTGCTACTCGCAGAATCCTTAAGAGCCATGAAGCTTCTACCCCCTTGCGCCGAGAAGATGGTTCCTGGGCCTCTTCTGACAAAGACAAGGCCGAAATGTTTGCCCAGCAAACCTTAAGCAAACATTTACTCCTCATTCATATCCCTTAGACCTGTCAGTCTCTGGACACGCTGTTACTTACGTCTTTGCTACAGGCCTACCAAGGCAGTGATACACCTTCCCTCGGAACTTTGACCTCGTCAAGAAAACTCTCATCTGCCTGAGCGAAAGTCAACCGGATATGATTTAATCAAATTCTCCGTTATCTACCCAAAACGGCAATAATATACTTGAACTACATTTATAATTGCATTTTCCGAACTTCCCACTTCCCTCTTATCTGTAAATATTCAGATTTAATACTATTTCCCAAACCTGGAAAATCACCACATAACCTCTCATCCTATCGTCTTCTTCACTTTCAAAGGTTTTCGAAACATACTGATAAAAGGAGTGATGCCTTCCATTGAACCCTTCATTATTCTCCCAAATCATCAGTTCGGCTTCAGAAGTAAGCATTCTACTGTCCAGCAAGTGTTTCGCATCGTAGACTACATTTCCTCTTCCTTTGAACGCAAATAGTTCTTCCCAAGAGCTTTTTTTGGATGTTTCACAAGCATTTGATAGAGTCTTGCACAGTGGTCTTCTGTTTAAACAGAAATCCATACTTCCTAGTAACACTTACCTAATCCTTAAGTCTTACTTAATCAACCGTTTCTTCATGGCTCAGGAAGGATTAGATTATTCCGATTTCAACCAAGTGAAAGCGGGAGTTCCTCAAGGTATTGTGCTTGGGCCTATCTTTTTCATCCTATAACACTGCTGACATCCCTACCTATCCAAGTACCCTCTTAGCTCTATTTGTAGACGATAAAGCTGTTCTATCTTCCCATCCTCATTCTAAAACTGCTTCTAGAACCTACAAGATCCTCTTGAAAAAAGAAAGAAAATTGTGTAGCAAATGGAGAATAAAAATTCGTTAAATTTAATTTACAACTGCGGAAAAAATACTTCCCTGAAATTGTGAAATTTAACAATATTTCTTTACAACATTCAAATTTAGTCCGTTATCTTGGGTTACATCTTGATTCACGACTTATATGGGGCGAACACACTAAAATTAAAAGGCAAGAACTCAATAGACGATATGGACTTCCATACAGACTTATGCATAAGAACTCCAATCTTACGATCTTAACAAACTGACGCTCTACAAAACCATATAACGACCGATTTTTACATACGAGGTGGAAATCTGAGGTACCGCCAAGCCTTCCAACATACAAAGAATCCAGTCCTTTCAATCCAAAACCCTGAGAATAATTGCAAATGCTCCCTATTACGTGTCCAATTAATCCCTTCAACACGATCTTAACATCCCTTTTTTCTAGCCCTCATTTCTTCTCGCTTCACTCTTTTCCACAGTAAACTGTAGTAATCGACTAGCACAATCCTTGTCTTCCAACTCCAACCCATAATAACCCCTCACCGCTGACCCAAACGAAGATGGCACTGTGATCTCCTAGAGGCATAGTCTGTAAATAATTTAAGAGTGGTGTCATTGGTCAGCTTTTCTCCTCATATGATTGTCATTGAATGACATTTTTTTTTTTTTTACTATTCATTGATTTGAATTTTATAGAAAACATAGCTTTTAGTCTTTTTATTATTATTTTTTCATTGAATCATAAAGTACATAAGTACATAGAATAGGGTGTTTATGGAATAACACATCGGGCAAATTTATTTGAAACACAGCTTGTGATACAATTCAATTACTGCGTGACATTTCCATGTCGTGTACTCTCTCGTTTCGGTGATCAGTATTAGCCTCCTAGATCGTTTTATTTTACATTTTAGATTTATTTTTATGGGGTTGTTTGAAATCACATGTTTGATTCAACGCTGCACAAACAAAATTCAGCCACATTTATGCGCAACGGTTATGGAAGATTATGGTAAACGATTACGCATGTGCTTGCAATGCTGTGGAAACCATTTGCCCGATGTGTTATTCCATAAATAACCCTATTCTATGTGCTGTATGATTCAATAAAAAAAATAACAATAAAAAGACTAAAAACTGCGTTTTTTTTAAACATTCATATCTTGCGTTAATTTTGGAACACCCCACACACTTTGAAGAAGAGTGAGCAAAGACTCACCTTTAATTCACGACTGCAATTATTATATACAATCCGTGTTACGAAACACTTCTAGTCTCGCGTGTTCTAAATTCATCTTTCGTGACCATTTATCCCTGGTCTACACATTTTCTCTCTCCCCCC
>KZ809922.1:36371-49762 GCA_000696205.2 Oncopeltus fasciatus
AATAAAATTTTATAACAGAAGTTTTTCAGTAGTGTTGAGACAAGTTGCTAGGCATTCTAAAAGGTATTAGAACTCAACAAGTCAAGGCTAAATAAATTATCCTCTTATTCTGTCCGACGGGACTAAAACTATTTTTAGCACGTAATCTTAAAACAAGTTTCCCGTCCTTTAACTTGTAATAATAATAATAATAATAATATTTATTAAGAACATTTTTATTACTTAACCATTCACCTATTATTAATGACTTGTATAACAGAATGTGTATTAACTTGTATAGATTTTGGAATTTACTGATTTTATAACATAATTTTACTAATAAACATCATAGATAGAGCTGTTCAAAAAGTAGTGGATGCTAGGATACATTATTGAAAATATTTTTTCTTTTCAAATTAAATAAATATTACGATGTTAATGAGAGCAACAGTAAATAATAGATCATAAAAATGACAAGTTGGTATGACATAGAAGAATGCTGCCTGAGAGAAGAGAATTACCCAAGGACCGTTAACGAGTCCTGGAGGCGTTGTCTTGGATGTACAAAGACATTTCCTGCTTACTGATTGACTGTAATTTGGTGTGTGGAACTACTGACGATGCACCGAGGCCTTCCAGTCTAACAGCCACCTACTGAATGTCACATTTGCCACTCAGTGGAGCTGTGACGTCAGGGGCACAAGTGGAGCGGTTGAAATCTAAATATTATCCTACTTTCCGTCTGGAAATATCTGACGTAATTTGTTTTGAGTAGCCGAAACTGAGTTACATTCAACATGAAATTCATTTGAAAGAGATAATAGCTAAAATTTTAGATATAGTTTATCCTCACCCCCTTTAAATGAACAAAAAAAGAAAAATAAACATAAAGAATGCTGTTATTAGATGATTTTAGTTGGGGTTCGGTCAAGGTAGATCCAAAAAAAATACAAATGTAACAAAAGTGTATTTTTTTTAAAAAGATTATCTGACAACGTTTCGGCTTACATTCTAAGCCATCTTCAGGGCTATCACGAATACGAGAGAGGACGTCCTTTCCCTAAGTTCACATTTCCATGACTAGAAATGTGAACTTAGTCATGGAAATGTGAACTTAGAGACAGGAAGTCCTTTCTCTTATTCATAGTCAGCCCTGAAGATGGCTTACAATGTAAGCCGAAACGTTGGCAGATAATCCTTTATTAAAAAATACATTTTAAATTTGTGTTTTTTGGATCTACCTTGACCGAAACCCAACTAAAATCGTCTAATAATAATATCTACGGTTAAAAAAATCTCCTTTTGAATATAAAAAATGCTGTTTTACTTAATAGGAGATAAGCCTTTTTTAAATTAGCTGAAATGCCCTGAAAACAAATCTCTTACTGGAGAAGTGTTACAGTAAAGCTACATCCTAAGATTCACAAACCATAAACTTCACTTAGAAGGAGTCATTTGAATAATTCTCATTGTTCTTTCAGAATTCTAGCCAATGTGCGAACAAGTAGCCTGTAGATACGGTGAACATTGATCGGTGAACATACTTCTACGCTATTCCATTTCGCTCAAGAAGATACTTCTTGCTTTGAAAAAGTGTTCCTCTTACATTTTTCAAGAAAGATTCATTATGGTTTGCCATTGAGGAAAAGATCTGCGGAGAAACTCGTTTTTGCCAGACGCGCCAGTCATCCTGAAGGTCATTTTAAATTAAGTCTGACTGTTTCCTGCTCATGCAAATGTCCGCGTTGATGGCTTCTGAGCGAAGGAGGATCGGTCGGCCTAAGTAATGTTCAATGGGCGATGGTTACAGAGTACATTCAAGAGAAGAAATCATGAGTCTTCCCACCTCTCAGCTTTATTGTGCGCTCGGATAAAAGAATCTTTGAATCCAATTTCAATGGTGTCGCTTTACTTCAAATATACAATATGACGCCAGAGGGGGGAGTAATGAGAAGTTTAAAAAATATTTTAAAATCAATACAATAAGGATTTGTAAACCAAATGGTCAAATCCGTGGAAATATATGCCAAGGCATAATAATCCCTGTAATGTGGAATTTCCATAATTCAGGACCTTAAAAAAAAAAGTGAATTTCTCAGCATCATGGTTATCCTTTCAGGAATAGTATCATTGTACCTATGTGAATAGCTTGATTTCCTTGCTTGGACATTAGGGCTTTTGGACTAACCAGAAACGTCAAGTACTAATATAAACTGTTACTTGATGCAGCAGGCCTAATACAGTTACTAGCAAAAAAAAAAAAAAAAAAAAAAAAAAATCAGCATTCTATCGTTCATAATAGCTAACTTGTTTTCAGGAATATACTCGTAAGTCTATGAAGTGGGAATTTAATAGATTCCCACTGATCTTAATATAATGTTTTAGGAGTCATAATTTTTTCACTTTCCATAGCAAATATGTTAATGAAACATAAATTGCAGCATGTAAATGATACAGTTAAAACAAGAAAAACAACTAACCAAGTTTAAGATAGCCTTCTTACCCTACGACTAGACCGACTCTCGGCTAACACCGGAATGACGACCGCCAAGGGTGAAAGGCTTATATCTAGTTCCTTATCAAATATCTTTATTATTTAACTTATGAGTCATACTTTTAGGAATGGCCATGCTTCTTAGGGGTTGAGTGTCTTTAACTGTCTTGTCCTCGCCAAGACATGAATTCTTTTTATATTTTTTTAAGCAGAAAATGAAAGTTTTAAAGAATGTTCACGTAGGCTTCCACAGTCATCAGATGTATGTAAAGTTTTTTCCGGGTTGGACCGTGTAAAGTTTTTGATGGTTGCCGAGCTTTCGCACATCCTGTGATGGCTTCTTCAGGGCTGAATAGAGAACGAGAGCTGTCTTCAAATCCAGGGGTATTTATACCCGGCACTGTCCGGTCCTTGGGCGAAGCCTGCTTTCCCATTGGTTTATCCTGTTTTCCTGCTCACTGATTGGCTGGATCCTCTTATCGATTGGCTAGATCCTCTTATCGATTGGCTGGACCCTCCTATCGATTGGCTGGACCCTCTTATCGATTAGCGCTGGTTTCCAATTCTTGCTGAGCCTGTATCCATCCTCCCTGTTGATATTCCTCGGATTTTTCGCTATTTCGATGGCTTCTCTGATGGTTCGTCGATAGTAGTTGTTTTCCCGGGCCAGTATTGAAGCGTCTTCGAATTGGAAGTGGTGGATGGTGTTGGCGAAATGTTCTGCTAGAGCTGACTTTTCTGTACGTCCGTGTTTGATATCTGCAATGTGTTCTTTTAGGCGTGTGTCGATCGTCCTTCCAGTCTCACCGATGTAAGTAGTTCCGCAGGAGCAGGGAATCTTGTATATTCCTTGTAAGTTTTAAAGAATTTAACTCTGTGTCGGTCATTATCTAATTTCTGAGTTAGCCCTCAGCCAGTGATGTTGAGGAGTTAGTTAGTCGGGGCTCAGACGAGGCTGACGGTAGAGACAGTCCTCAAGCTGCGTGCCTCCTGCTGGCTGGAGGTGGGTCGAAGGGTAATCACCTCTCGTGTCCATTGTGTGGAGGTAGGCCGGGAGACAATGTGCTCTTCTAATGGGTTTGTGGGCAGCACTTGAGGCCGGTCAGGAGAGCCTCCCACAGCCTCTTCAACATCCCTAGAGTCCGAGATTATATTCTACTCTATTAACCCCCCTCCCTCCTGAAAAATAAATAAATAAAAATATTCATAAATCAGGGGATATTAATTTCTATTTATAAATATTAATTTTATTTGTGGTTTTTAATCAGCTAATGCTGGGAATAGAATAAAAAATCTAACTGTCCCAGCCAGGGCTCGAACCTGGATCTCCTGCTAACCGGACAAGCGCGTTATCCTATTACGCTACCGGGAGAGCCAGATAACTAATTAAATTCCTAGCACTAGTGTCGAGAGTCTAACCTACGAGAAAGACGACTACATCGTCTTATGCACAAAGGAGCTGACATTTTTATTCTACTCCCTTGCAATAACTGAATTAATTTCTATTGTGCTATGAATTTGAAAAAAGTCACAGAGTCAAATACTTTACAGTGATTTTACATGGTTCATGTAAGCGAGTACTTCCCTTACACTGATTACTCTTCAGCAAGACGTAAATTGCAAGTTGGATCTTCTTACAGTCTCATATGGCTTATATAGCCAAAACTACACTGCCGGACAAAATGAAAGGATCACTTACAAATATTTATATTATTATTACATAAGAGATAAAAATAGAAATTCCATTGCCCCAGACTGGACTTTGTGTTGTATCTTATCCAGTTAATCCTGTACCTGTTTATATTCCCACCCGTTTATGGAGAAAAGGGTCAGTTAATCCACATCTTTTCTTTCTTCCTATCTGTAAATGGTTAGTTGTTAAGAATTTTTTACTTTTTATTACCCTTATAATAAAGTGTGACTTCCAAAGAAAAAAGAATATTTTCAAAAATTCCCTATATAGTTCAGTAATTTTAAAATATTGAAGTGATCCTTTAATTTTGTCCGGCAGTGTATTTGAAAATCTCTGAAATCCTTGTATGATCTTGAGTCTATTCTACATGAATGGCAAAAATTTGAATTTCCATTGCACTATTGGGTTATGAACAGTTATTATTATGTTGATTTTTCCACATGTTCTTTATTATTATATTTATTTAAGGGAAATTTGGGATGTATAGACAACCTACTAAAAAACGATTACGTTCCTGTATTTTTAAACCCAACAACAAGCACATATCCACCAGATTTCTATCTTCATTTCATTAGTACGTTTAATTAGAATATTTTTTTGTAGGAAATATAACATCTGAAGTTTTTTCTTTAGAAGTTACATTACTTAAGAATTTAGAAAGATATGGTTTATTTGGTTTCCCCGCCCGAAAGAAGCCTCATAAATATTGATGACATTAGTAATGCATACATAAATTAATGGTTATCCATTTCACGTATAATTTAGTATTCTGTTTGTATCACTAATAAATACATTATCAAAAGTTTTTTTTTAAACTTTTATTTATTTATTACATTCTGTTTAACATAAAAACATTTTGTAATTTAATTACTATGAAAAGTAAAAATGACACTCAATGACAATCAAATGAGGAGAAAAGGTGACCAATAACACCACTCTCACTATTTTCAAAAGTATGAAAGAGTACTGAAAAGTATTTATATTAAATGATATTTTTAAAACATACGAATTGTTTACAATAAACAGAATTATACAAAAACGGCGAGATAAAAAAACACACACTACTGTGTATAAAAAAAAATCTTACTACCTCAGCCGGGACTACTATATATAGGTCACATAAAAAAACTTATAATTTATGTATAATTATTAATTAAGTTGTGGTGTATTATCCCACGTAAATTTTAAACAATTAATGCAAGGGAATAGAATAAAAAATCTATCTGTCCCAGCCAGGACTCGAACCTGGATTTCCTGCTTTCCGGGCAGGTATGTTTCCATTACACCACCGGGACGAGCCAGATAACTTATTAAATTCCCAACATACTAGCAGGGACAGATAGATTTTTATTCTATTCCCTCGCATTATTTGTTTAAAATTTACGTAGGATAATACACCTCAACTAAATTAATATTTATAAATGAAATAAAAAGTAAATAACGAGAGTCGATAAATAGCTAGACAATAGCTAGACTCTAGTGGGTTAGGCTCTCGCTAGTGTATTGGGAATTTAATAAGTTCTCTAGCTCGTTGCGATGGTACAATGGAAACATACCGGCCCGGAAAGCAGGAAATCCAGGTTCGAGTCCAGGCTAGGACAGATAGATATTTTTATTCTATTCCCTCTTATTAATTGCTTATCATTTATGTTGTGTTAGTGTGTTAAAATCCAAGGTCCCTTAATCAATTATAGTTGCAAGTGGCGTATGAGTACATAGGAAAGTTCAACAAGACCAAGTCTGTGAGGCAATTGAAGGCGTCCGTGATGTAATAGCGGAATTTCACACTCCAGGTACACTTTAGATAACGTTCGATAATGAGGGAATCATTGTGTTGTACGATAGGAAATTAACAGATTATAGATTGCTAGGGGGCGCGAATATTTGCGTTCGTACGAACAACGACTAAATCAGCGGGCAATTTTCATTCACGCGAGATTACAGTTATTTTGCTAAATTTACCTTACTTAATAAAGGTATGACGAAAATCAAACTCAAAGAGTTACCATTAGATGTTTTTTTGTTGGGGTTCGGTCAAGGTAGATCCAAAAAAAAATACAAATTTTAAAAAAGTGTATTTTTTAATTTAATAAATTAACAATTTTTAAAATTTTTATTTTTTTGGATCTATCTTTTTTACTAGCATTTTTACGAAAGACGCATACTAAGGAACAAATTTATGAATTAACTTCGACGGGTGCTTCCCCCACTATTCTTTCCCGGTCAGTCTAGAGCAAACTTTAGTGGACATTCCTTTCACACCTATTTTCTCTCCGCCTTACAAATCAATTTTCCTCACTTCCTCTTATTTATATATATATATATATATATATATATATATATATTTAATGAAACATGAGAAATATACTTAAATAACGCAACTGCTGCGTAAATAACTTTTTCTTTAAAACTACTGAACCATAATTCTTGTAATCAGTTACCATAAATTTTATTTCCGACGTTGAACGGATTATCAACATTGGGTTAATTAATAAGTTTCATTCATAGCTTGCTTATTAACTTGTTGTTATTATCAGTGTTTACTATAAATTATCTCAATTTAGAACTGACTCTCGAAATTTATGCAATTATATCTACCAACGGTACCTGGACTTTCATGACTTTTTTTTATATTGTTGTACTTGATAAATAAAAAATTAGATTTTTAATGACATGTATTTTCCGTCCCTCTAAAGTATCAGAAAAATGTTGTATGCTTGGAATAACTTGATGAATATTTGAGGATTCACTCCTAATTGATCAATCAAAATTCTGGATTCCTTGTAGGGATACGTACTGATGCAGCCGGGACTGAAAAATGACAGAAGGTAGGCCTATTGACTTGGGCCGGGGTCACGGGCCCAGGCACCGGAAGTCTCGCCGGATATTGATGTAAACACTCCCCTACTTCCGCTACTTCGTCTGCCTTAAATAGGCCGACAGCTCTCCGAGGACCGCGCCTTTGGGACAGTGAGGAAATAATCAGTTGTGTAAATCCTGATGATAATTTGGGTAAAGTAATCCCACGTTTCACTATTTATTTGAATCGTACAGAGAGCAAGAAAAAAAATCTTACTAACTCAGCTGGGAATCGAACACGTGTCTCCCACTTGCCGGACGGGTATGCTACCATATAACCGAGTGAGTTGAAGATAATTTCAGGCTCCCCGTACCCCCACTATGAGTCTGACCGTCAAGAATAAATCGTCGTTTACTTGAATGAGCTAACATTGCTAGACTCAGTTTGGCAAAGGGTCACCACCTGACATTCAAATCATGACGATAATTGTGGTAAGGTAATCCCACATTTTATTATTTATGAAACAATTAATGAGAGGGAATATAATAAAAAAATCTATCTGTCCCAGTCAGGAATCGAACCTGGATCTCCTGCTATCCGGGCCGGTGCATTTACCAGTTATGCTACCAGGACGCGCTAGAAGTCTCATTAAATTCCCTCTACACTAGCGAGAGCCTAACCTTTATTATTTATTTGAATCGTACATTCGTAATGAGTTGTGTGTTTGGTATAGGACAGTTGAAAGACAGAATAATACATTGAAACGGGTAGGACAGAGTTTGATTTCGATTACATGGATAAATAAATTCAAATTAAGTTAAGCATGTATTTTAGGTGAGTAAATCTGTTAGTAACAACTGAATTATAAACTCTATTTAACATGGCTAAAATTACATTATATATTTCTACGATGGAATGAGCAAACTCTCATATTCATATAATTAAATGATCCTAATGATTGTAATAGAAATATATTTGAAGAAGTAATTCTATGTCCCATAATCCATGGACATTTATATAGATAATTGTCAAGGTTTCTATCAATTACAACCACTGAAGAACTTCTGGAAGGATATCTATAATTGTTCATATTCCTAATAATTATTCTGCTGATAATTTACACTCTAAGCCTCTGAATCCCTCTACTTCCTCTTATGCCGGATGAATAATTAATTCCTAAGTTCAGAGATGCGTGGCGTGAGAAACTTCTTAAACGTTACGTCCATGCAACCATCGCCTTTCAAGGCTTATGCGTGATCCTATTATTACAGCTCAAAGTACTCTTCATAAAAAGGGTAAAACAGCAATTATTAAAACATTAATTGTAGGATAAAACTTAATAAGGAAGCTCCTTTAGGCTCTAGATTTAATTATAAGTCAGCACCTTCCTTGAGCCGACATTAAATCAGAATTAATGTAAGATGTGTTGTCAATAATAGTTTTTATCATTTTTAGTAGCTTTTTAGGAGTTTTATCTGCCAATCTCATTCTGAAAATGAAATAGACCTCATTAAGGATATAGCGGGGAAAAAAACCCCATTTAAATGACCTCCTTGGGCATCGTTTAATTTTAAAAAACTGAAACCTAAATTAAATTTGATAAGAAAAAAAATAATTTACATACATCTCACATGATCTACGTAATTCAAGTAAATTCCTTAGCATCGTAGTTAATAAATATTATCAATTCAATTTATTTTAACGGAAAATTATATTAAATACTTTGATTTTTTAATTTGTAAAAAGCTTTTTAAGCAAATTTGTAATATTTCTTTTGCATTTAGTAGATATTTTGTTGAGGTTCAGTTGAGGTTGGTCAATAAAAATACAATTTAAAAAAAATGTAATCCTTATTATCTGGGGAGGTTTTGGCTTATTGTAGTAAGGGTTAGATGGGACGCTACACCTGGACAAGAAATCTAGATGACTGAGCTTTAATAGATCAGCAGTCAGCAATTATAATTATTACTTAATGTCAACGAATATTGCTAAATGTCTATATAAATAAATAATCAAAACATAAATTGTGGGGTTAACTAAAATTCAAAATTCAGTTCAAAATTATTTAAATAAATTAAACAATGATAATGCCAAGAAATTTACTTATTTCGAGAAGGTCCTTTCAAGGATAGAAGGAAGGATAAAGGAAGGTATTTTATTTCATAAGTAAATTCATGATGGTAATTCCACAATACTAAGATTCTTATGCCTTGAATTATTTCTTCAGATTTTATGGGAGGAAAGGCCCATCTGGTACGTGCACCATAATGCCATCATTCTTAAAATTATATCTTTGATTCTAATTGGCCTAAGAAAAACCCCTAAGACTTGTCTTTATAGAGAGAGATCAAGAAAAGTTCTCTTGGACCAGGAATTTAAAAGTGATCAAGAAATTTTATTAATAATTTCTATTGTATGGAATATAAATTATAACGCATCTGATTTCTTAATTATTTTTCCTCTTTAATTGAAATAACATTTCAGTCCATATTTACAGACAGTAGAAAATATACATGGTTTAATCAACTCATGAATAATAGACTTTCACGGATTCATAATAATCTTATCTTCCATTTTATTGGAAAGCGGCAAATATTTGAATAATCGCTTTAATTTCATACTCTTTTCAAGATGGTTTGTGAAGATTTTTTCCTGTTACTTTCAAATTAATAGCTGGTCGGTTATAATAGAATTTTCACCAGTAAAACTTTCATTTGTCCCTTCATATTTTGATATGATAATATAATATAGGCTTGTGAAGGTAATTAAATTCAGGCAGTTTAATAAAAGTTTGTGTGTTCACGTTGTACCAACGCATTTTATTACAAACTGCTTTAATAATTCATTTTTAGTTAAAATCAGATGAGGTAGAAGGGAGAGGATATGGGAAGACCGAAATTTATACTACTAATAGCTTATTTACATTTACATATATTTACAAAAAAGTTAGGAAATCAATTTTTTTTTAATTTATATTCTTTAAATTTTTACGAAAAACACTTATTATTTTTCTGTGGCGCTTTGCTATCAATTATTTGATTAAGAAGAAAAATGTCGATTTTTTCAATGGTTGGAAAACTCGCAAAATTTATATTCTACCGTTAGGACGGTCCCGGTTAGATCCCAACAGATTGTTAATGTACTATTTACCTAATTTCTTTCCTATAGAAATTTGCTATCAATTGTCTAAAAGATTTTATTTATTTATTATTTTACCATAGAAGCGCGGCATCCTATTTCATTAAGTTTCAACAGTATTTCTGTCACTTTATCTTCATATGGGCATGAACCAAATTTCGGTTTAGTAACCAAGTCGAAGCCGTTTTACAAAAACATTGATGTATGAATTTGCAATCTGTAAACTCTTGAGTAAGTACAGGTACTTTTAGGAAGACCTGTCACAAAAATGTAACTACAGAGAAGAGAATATGTCGATGAAAAATTTGGAAAAACATTGTTGACTTGCATTATATTTTCCATTTTATATGAAAATACCTGACCCCACTGACTACATAAAGGTTTCTAGTGTTATAATAACTAATGAAATCTTACAAAAGTTACAATGTCCTTCTCGTACAATATTATAATACACATAACAACATTTTGAATTGATAGCAAAAACAAGTAAATGTAAAATAATAAAAGTAAAATATAACTTAAATATTCTACAAATAAACCGTTCTAAATTGTGCTCCGTGAAACACGCGAGGTTAAATTTCAATCGGTGTTTCTATGAGCGTGCTTAGATGGAAAGGTTTTTTGGCACTTCCCTTGACATGCTATAACTTCTGCAGACCAAGATATAAGTGAAAAATTTAATGTTGATCAGTTCAAACACTTTTTCGTGAGGCATTCACAAAGTAAACTCCTTCGGATTAATGTAGACGTGTTAAATTTTGTTTTTTTTTTTAAATATTTTGAGCATTATTGATAAATAAGTGTTAATAATTAAAATTATCGACTATGCCTAGTACCCCCCCCCCAAAAAAAACAAAAAAAAAAACAAAAAAATACAGCCCTGTTAGTACAAAAAATTCCTAATATGTACGTAGCAATATAAATTGGGATTTATAGCAATATTCAGCGTATTTAAGAAATCTCTCTTACAGTTTAATCCTGGTTTAATTTCTCAAAATTGTGGTTACTTCTTTCGTAATATTATAAGACTAGGCGTTATCATATCTTGTAAACATAAGTATATTTATTGTTTTGCTCTGAAACTTAACTTAATTTGTCTTGTGATAATAGCTTTCCATTCTAAAAAAAAAAAAAAAAAAATTTATTTTCCTTACTAAGGTGTAAAATTTACCATAACTCGTAAATTAAGAAAAAATATGGGTGAGATCATTATTGAACGAAAAGGAGTAGAGGCTTAACTGAAAGAACTTTTTCTATTCATATAAAAATGGTAAAGTAATATTTAACTCATAAAAATTAATCTAAACACAGGTTTATTTATGAATTAAACATTTATTTAAGTAAATTTAAAATACATATAATAATGAACTAGAATGCTTAAGAATTTGCAGATTCTGCGTGACTTTTTTTTTTATTACACAGTTTCTATCTTAATTAGTAAAAAGTAATTTAAAATATCATTAAAAAAGAACGGTTTAATTCTCACTTAACGGGGACTTCAAAGATAAGATCCTTGTCAAACATTATTTTATTTTCCATTTTCTGAATAATGTATAATTATTAATTGAATTCCCAAATGCACCCTTGTTTAGATTTTAAGTTAATGGCGCTCAATCAGTTCTAAAAATTTAAAATTAAATTGTTTTGTTCTGAAAAATTACATTTATTAATCCTGAATGAGAGAAAGAAAAGGATAGATTTATCTCAGATGTTCAATACATTAGCATTTTTTAGAATAATTAAAATTTAATAACACTATAGTAAATCAGCAAATTCAAGATCGTATTTGTTATCAGTTAGCTTGTTTGTACAATGTAATCTCAGTTATTTATATTTGGATTATGATGTTAGTAAGGGGAAGTGGGATATATATGTAAGTGATATGTTTGGGAGTTAGCTGTTGTTTTGTTAGGTCCTGAGCATGTGTCAGTCCTGAAAATGATGGGAACTGTGGAGTTTGCTTCGCCACGGACTTATTTCGTTACAGTTAATGAATTAAAAAAAAAAAAAAAAAATGATAAATTCTATTTAAAACCGGCAGCCTCGGTATGTCGTCTTGTCGTATCCCACAATTTACATATTCAGACAGTTCTTTGTTGTCAGCCTTACCAAGCATATTTTGAGCAGAACCGACTTAAATGGCAATATTACTTCAATTGTCATATTTACGTGCACCTTTCACAGTGCGATACTCCATTTGGTTTAGGTATTTGCTCAGACGAAATGATTGCATAAGCGTATTACTTAGGAATGGCCCTACCTCCTTCGTTGTCTTCAAGGAGGACGGTAATTTGAGGATCGGAAGTCCACACCCAGTTAAATATCCTGATAACACTGTTCACAGGGTAGTTTTGTGACAGCTTGTCACGTATTCCTTCTCAAGGAGGCCGTGGTGATACTTCTCGAATCTTTGTCATGTGAATTGTTAAAATAAAGCAATTTAATATCATTTTACGTAGAATAGTATGGCTGTTCTAAAATCATTATTGTCTAATATTTTAATTTTCATTATAAACTATTCGGGGTAAATTCATCTTACGTAGTTAGTAGGTCTGTGAGACATGGACACACATGGAAGTGTCTTATGCCTCACACATGGTGTTGAGGTAAACACGGTTTCCTTACAGCTGTCTTCTTTCTGTTTGGAAACAGGTTTGTGATAGCAGCTCTTACTTGAGATTAGACATGTGAGGGAGGCGAAATGGCGTAAGAATAGGTTAGGGAGTACCTTGTACTCGTCACCCCCCGTTAAATGCTTATTTTCTAGATTAGCATATAGGTCTTTTTCTTCTCTTCATTTGAAAAGTGCAAAACATTGTTTCTTAGGTGTTTCCAAGGGTGGCCAGACCTGCATTTCACTGTAAGTTTATTAGGTTTTTTGCATTCAATTTCCGTAAATTATTGTAAACTCGATAAATTTAGAGAGAAAGTCCTAAACGCAGGAGTTGCGTGATTTAAGCAGATTCCCCAGATTGATTCAATAGAGATTGTTATAAAAAAAAGAAGTAAATATGAAATTTTAATTAACAAACCGGAGAGAGCAATGCGGGTAATTGGTATAAACACTAAAATTTGCTGGGAAAGTAGAGTGAGAGAAGCATTCACTCATGTTAGATATATTTGTCAATTTTCTCCTTAAAATACATTTTTTCCGTTAATATTTTATAGGACATTCATTTTAGAATATTACACTTCACACCTAATGTTATCTATAAACTAACTCGTTTTTGACATTGCTCAATTCTAACATTGAAATCTCACAGATAAATGAAATATACATAAATAAA
>KZ809922.1:61022-78330 GCA_000696205.2 Oncopeltus fasciatus
ATATATATTAAAACTAGTATTACACCAGCATAATATATAATATTGTATATTTAACAAATAATTTAGTATCTTGTCTAAGAAATAATATTGCTTTCATTTTCCAGGATTTACTTCGTCTAATATTAAATAAATTTTTATTTCGATTCAAGATGGAACTCTGAACGGAATGATCTAGGTCGAAATGGCTGCAAGGTGTGAGGCTTCGACAAGGCCGACCTCAAATGGGAATTGTGAAGCTCGCTGATTCTCCACACCTCGCCTTGCCATTAAAGGGAAGAGCCAGGAGCGTCTGGCACTCGGGATGTCCTTCCTCTGTAGAGCTAGCCTTCTAAGTATCCTCTACAGAGCGTGGTTCTGTTCCCAAAAGGCAATTTACTTGGTGAAGGAAACGTTGACTATGAAAAGGAGGAGGGTTCTATTCTATCTGAGAAACCGATATGGGGTATAATTAAATCGGCTAATAAGTGCCTTTGCGATTCCATATATTGTAGTTTGAAAATATTTGCATGTTTATTTGAATAGAAGAGCGATGTATACATGGATGGGATTACATGGTTCATGCAGAAAAATGTTGCATACTTATAAAATATTTTACCCAAGGAGGAGCACAGTTTCAGCATTCAATGATATTGCTGACGACATCAATACCTAGCTGTAAATTTATAATACAAATAAAATAATTATATTCACATGGACTTGGAGTGAATAAATCGGCTGATTCCCTTCAAACACAGCTTTTATTTGCACATGCCTGATTTCGGGAGGCACAACTTCTTTCAACTTTTTTACCACAAGATGTTTTTTGGCCAATGGTTTCAAGCTATTGGTTTTTGCTTGACCTGCATTGGTTTCTGCCTTATTTTGAGCTGAGGGGGTCGGTCATCTGTTAAGCGCTTCCCAAAAGTGTTTCTGCGTCAAAAATACATCAATGATATAAACGTCACTTCGGAATAATAATCCCAAACAAACAAAAAGATTGTCACGCAGAAGCCGCGTCATCGAAGCGGATTTATCATGTTTTATTTCAATATTGTTGGCTCGCCCATTTTAGGTACTTTCGTAGGAAATAAGTACCTACTTCATCGCCGTATCCCGTTTCTACATGTCCGCCTTTCGCCCTCCACTGTGCATACATACCGTTACAGATTGGATAGCTCATGGGATGCCTCGTGGAGGCTGGTGGTAGGTGTATTTAGGCATAAAATAGTAAGATGATGCCAAGCAATAGGAAAGGTATAGCTTCGTCGTGAAGGTTTGATCCCGATCATCTTGAAGGTTGACATATACTGCTCGTTGCCCTACCCATTTACCCCCTGCAAAAAAAGTAGATATACTTTTAGTTCAAGAACCTCCAACGCTAAGAGAAAAAGTAAGAAGACTTATTCTGTTCATCTATGTCACTAAGTGCCACATAGAAAATACATATAGGTACTACTGAGAACCAAACGTTACAAACTTAAGAACACGTTTATAGTTATGATACATTGATGCCTTTGGAGAAATTTAAGTGTAATTAGTATATACAAAAAGTTCTCATTGCTATTGGAGGTCATACTTATTTATCTACAGGTCTCTTTGAGTTAGTTAAACAACTAACGTGTTTTGTTTTTGGCAATTGCACGCCACTTCGGCCAGTGGTGCAATGGCCAGCATACTTTCCGGAAAGTAAGAGATCCGGTTTCGCGTCCCGGCTGAGGTTGTAAGATTTTTTTATTCTATACCCTTGCATTTATTGTAAAAAAAAAACAAAAAAACTTTGTTCCGTTATTTTTAAGATAATAAAAAAATACTCCTTTTCTTAAATTTTCTTCCACGATTGGTAAAATCTCCCATCATGCTACAGAACTTCTCACATTTGATTGGTAACAAGGAAAGTCAAAATTAATTGTTTCTTACTTTTATGTTGATCTGTAAAGCATATCTGAATTAGTTGTGATGTTTGGTTATGTATCAGGTAAGATCATTTGAGTAAATTTACAATTGGTATTTCATATTTTTACAATAGTAGTATATTACGATATTAATTTTAATAAAATTAAGAGAAGCTTGAGGATTACTTTAGATCATTAAATACATCTATTCATACTGTTTTCTCGACTTTATACTTCATTCATATTTCATATTTTTGTTGGAAGGAATCTGTTCCGCAGTGGTGTTTTAAAGAAAACCGCTGTACAATACTAACATGTTCTTGAAATTAAGGGGGAAATAAATGTTATAATAGTGAAGGATAAAAGTTAAAAGTGTAACTTCAAGACTTCTCATGTCATATGCTGCATGAAGGGATATTTAACCCATCATGGAAGAACATTTATGAAAAGGAGTCTTGATTGACCCTCTAACTCACCCATATGAAAAGAGAAGACTACATAGCCTTTTGTAAGGTTCTCATGTGGGGAAAATTTTATAGAAAGAAAGATTCTTAACTCTATGGAGTACTACTCAATAGCTGTATTGTTCATTAAATAGGAAATTCAGAGAAACCAACGGGATAAATATGAGTCATGGAAAAAGTTTCTGGTGCTATGTCCCAATATTTGTTGATTTCTACAGAAAAAAAATCAATAAGCAGATTCTTAGATATGAAGAATAAAAATAATAGGATCCCTTGAAATAAAAGTGACCAAAAGGCTCGATTTGAAGCAGAAAGCTACCAAGGTAACAATAATTATTGATTAGTGTCATGATAATTTTTTTAATTAAAAAAAACAAAACCGGACACCTCTTTTTGAAAAGAAAAATTGAAAGTTACTTGCAAGCAGTGAACGTAGGAGGTTGCCTTTTAAAACCCTTGGCAAAATTAAAATTCCGGGGAGTGATAATTGGTGAAGAGAGATGCTACACTCAGTATCTTCAGGAAATGTAAAGCAAAGTTACTTTGAAATGCTGCTGCCTCGACAAAATAGCACAATTTGGAATCTCAATTACATAAATTGAATCTCTAGAAAGCAGCTTATTGCAACAAACAAGAATCGAATGAAGTAGCGAGCTCTTTTTCTCTTCGAGATCTTCACTTGCTTTAGCTTTTCAGGTCTTGGTAGGACAAGTCTCCATAAATCTGGACTTGCAAATTGCGATCGTTAGGTACAAGGTACAAAGGACACTCTACAACAGTAGACAGAGAAGATCCAGCGTCTTCTCATGTACCAGAAGTAATGATGAAAACTAAAAAGACGCCATGATTCAAGATGCAATGACATTCTGGCAGAGAGAGTGGTATGAAGCTGGAACCGGAAAAATTACTCATGAATTTTCCCCCAGAAGACCGAGCAAGAACGGGATGAAAATGGATGGTAACGGACCACTGGACAACTTAACTCCTGAGAGACACTGGAAGTATAAATGCCAAACTTCTTCTGAAGGAGGAATAGTCATACCGTCATTCTAGAGAACGCAGAGCATATAATCTTCAACCCCCACAAATAAATACTGCGAGAAGAGAAATGCCAGAAGAATATGGAAAGTTAACTAGCCACCACTACCTTTGAATATATATATGCACGCATACTTCTTTCTTACATATCAACTTTATATAATGATTCATAAAATAATGAAGTATTAGGTAAATGTGAACTCCATCTTTTGGAGTTCTTCTAAATTCGAAGATGTTGCATAATGACACATTTATTTGTCCGTTGTGATCATAATTTTCATTACAACTAAATATGCCCGCTACTCAAGTTAAATGATTATTTATATCAAAGTACTACAGAGCTGTCAATAACTATGATCAAGTGCGGGTGTTTATCAATAATTGAGATAACAGATCGAAGATAAAAGTGTAACTTGTATCCTTCACTATTATAACATTTCTTTACCACTACAATTCAAGAACATGTTAGTATTGTACAGCGGTTTTCTTTAAAACACCACTGTAGAACAGATTCCTTTCAACGAAAATATGAAATATGAATGAAGTATAAAGTCGAGAAAACAGTATGAATAGATGTATTTAATGATCTAAAGTAATCCTCAAACTTCTCTTAATTTTATTAAAATTCATATTGTAAAATACTACTATTGTAAAAATATGAAATATCAATTGTAAATTTACTCAAATGATTTACTCACCTGATACATAACCTAATTCAGTTTTGCTTTCCAAAAATGTATGCCTTTCCAATTTCTACCCCAAATTATACAGCTCATCATCAAAATAAGAAACAATTAATTTTGACTTTCCTTGTTACCAATTAAATAAAATTTAAAAGCATCCTTAAAAATATTACTATTCAACTTCCTTACTCACTTAATATTAGAAAGGTTGGATCTGGGGACCTTAAAATAGAAAGAATAATTTAAAAAAAAAAATTTCTTGACTATCCTGCTTTACTAATTACAAAGTAACATGAGTTATTAGTTCTTATGTCCTTAAGCAGATATCAAGTTAACACTAAAATTATGCTCATTCCCCAGTACTAAAAACTGTAAATAGATGGCTACAATCTTTGAGAAAGAAAAACATACATCGGTCAAGAGAGAGAAACATCTCAGGATGCCAGGATAAGGTCGTTCGTTCTGTGAATTTTAAGTAGCTACAATGCCTTTCCTGACACGTATTCGAGAAAGAGTAGCCTTCAAACAACTGTTAGGATACCTCCTAAATTATATAAACATGTCTTATGTAATGCTTGTAAAATAACCTACGTCACATTACCAGATAGTCAATTCAGTCCCCTCACTGGGGCTTCTGTCGTCACCCTAATCCTGACTAACAGCCCTCTTGATCTTAGCCAAACTAATACATCTACGCGAACTAGGTCTTATCTATTCTGACAAACTATTCTAACATTACAGGAAAACTGCATTACGAAAAACACGCGCCCATAACTTTATGGAGCTCATCGAAAAGCGGTCTTCTTTAAGGGATATATATAATTAATAATAAATCAATTGTGAGAAATTAATCAGGGTTTCGGCTTTCAGGGGTTTCGGCATGGGGTTTCCAGGATGGGAAAAACAAAATAATGCAAAATTATTGAGCAATTATTTTATTTTATAATTGTCAATCAGGGGAATGATGATGTATGGGGAGATCTCCGAGGGAGGTTTATGGTCACATCTCAGAGTGTATAGCTAAACTCATTCATTTTAGCCCTAATAATCTCTAAGGTCAAAAACTCTACATTTCAAGTTCATTTCATTTGTTGCCCATCATGATAACTGCATATAAGCTGTCTATCTTCTTCAGCAATTTCATCATCCCTAAATTTTGTTGTGTGCGTGTGAATGTATTTGTAGCGAAGTAACTGAATAATTTAAATTATGATAATAACTCTAGGGATAATCTAGAGAGATTGATTATTAAATCAATGTAAAACTTAATAATAGAATAGTACCTGCTAATATAAAAGCTTAATTTGAATTAAACCTCTTATAACTCGATGGTTGCCAAAATTTAAAACCTGAATCTCTTCAAGTCATTCACACATTAATGCATAAGTCTCAAGATGAGCGATAGGTTGCTTTGAACCAATATTACCAGAATAACAAAAAAGTAGAAATATTGTTTTTTCAAAATTTAGTATGAGCTTCTTCGTACAGACTTTGGCAATATGTTTCTCGGTTTCCATCGTTAATGGTGTATGCAAGTACATATTTCAGATATTACAAATACTCTTTGTAAAAAGCAGTTAGGTTTTTTTTTTCTTCTTTTAATTTGTGAGAGCGAAAATAGTGTCAAACATTTGAGGCAGTTAAGAGAAAGCAGGAGGTATCCGGTGGGAATTTCTCCTTGAGGAAAACGACCTCTCTGGTTACAGAGAGGTTGAACGAACCCTTAGCGAAGTCTGAGTGAGGCAGACACGTGGGGCGCCATGCACCTCCTAGTACTTCCATCGATCTTGAAGAAGGCCATTTTCTTCCTTCATTAGTCCACTTTTCAGCTGAGCCATCACTCAAACTTCCTGTATTATATATTATCGAAATTCAATTCATTCAAAAGCAGTTTGGATTGATCATCTCTCTCTCCATCGTCTAAGTGTACCTAAATCCATGAAATTTTACCTTTTATACCTGACGCATATAAAACAGTTATGTGCATTCTTTCTTCTTAAAAAATTAGGACAAAAGTATTTTCCAAAGCCCCACATTACAATCCCTTCGCATGGCAATCTTCATAATTTTAAGGATATTAGATGGACAATTATTAAATTAGGAGTTTTAGTCAGTTTAAGAGTAATTAAAGTAGGCCACATAAACAATCTTATCCGCCTAAAACAGTTTTATGGGCTAGTGGTACAATGCTGTTTCATAAAATCTTGTAACTGGCTGAGCAAAGAGTCACATCAAAGAGATAATATCAAAACATCATTCATACTGTTAAGATCAGTGTACATATCAGTGTTACAGTACCGAGTACATCAGTATCCTCCGAGGGAAGTAAGCAATGCTGAATTCCATGATAAACGATGTGAGGTACAACACACCGCAATCAGGGAACCCTCTAAAATTTAATCTACTTATTTGGTGAGTCCTATTGCATCTTGTGCCTTTAATGGAATTTATTTTAGGTCGGTTTTATTATAAATAGATAAAAACAGCCCTTTGACTGTGACTGCTCAAGCAACATATTTTTTTTTTTTTTTTATCTGAATACGAATTACAAAAAATTGCGAGGAGAAGGCTAACCGGACCACCTTTGAATAACAATTTTGCAGGCAGGATAAGTAGATCACCTTTTAAATTGGCATATTGAATATTGAATTGATCACCTATATTAAATATTGAATCTTCCGAAATGCAACTGATTAGTTATCTGAAGTTATCAGAAAAGTAGTCATACTATCGATTTGTATTTATATCAATATTTCAGGTCCTTTAATTTTATTCCAATCATTTAAAAAAAAATTATCTAATCAAATTTCGGGTTTTAGTTATACTCTCTCCCAAAGGGTCTTTCTTTGTTAATAATTATTGTAACGTTTAATAATAATGAAGACATTAAGACTTTAACTTTTGATCAAAGAGAGAGTTTGTTGACCGTAGATATTATTCTAAGATGATTTTTGGTTGGGGTTCGGTCGAGGTAGATCCAAAAAACACAAATAAAAAATGTATTTTTTTAATGAAGGATTATCTGCCAACGTTTCGGCTTACATTGTAAGCCATCTTCAGGGCTATCATGAAGATGAGAGAGGACGTCCTGTCCCTAGGTTCACATNATTTTTTGTTAAAAAGCCTCAATAATGAAGTTAGTTTCTAAATTTTTGAATTGAAGTAACAATCTTAATTATTTTCCTATTATGTTCTATAATTTTTTCATAACAATTTCTAATAGGAAATCTGTTAAATTCAGAGTTTTATATCAAATGACAAGAAATTTTCTTTAAAAAATAACTTGGAGAGAATACCGCTGCATTATTCTCAATTCTCTTTGGTTCAAAAGATCAATTGGAGCAGTTGCATATATGGCCTTCTTATTTTATAAAGTGACTGAAAATTCATCACTTAGATTTTGGTAAGTTACTATATCAGTTAGTATTATTTAGAGTGAATAACATTGTTTGAGTGAATTCAAAGTGATAAAATGTATGTTTTTCGTAGAAAATAACCTTCTTGGGTGAGGTCTACCTCAAATCTATCTAACATCAAATAAGTCTTCAAAATTATTCCATTTTTAACAGTCTAAAGCATTTTATAGTTCAAATAGATTCATTTAAATTTAATTCATAAATGATCACACAGTAGCCACATATTAAAAATATAATTAAATAAAACACAATTAATGAGAATGCACAGGGAACCAGAAAAAATCTTACTACCTTCCCGGCTGAGGTAATAAAATTTTTTTCTGGTTCCCTGTGCATTTCTTGTAAATAATTTAGCATGGGATTACATACCAATTAATTTATGTGCCACATAAGCATTTATGTGCCATTTTTTAGCAATACTTTTTTAGGAATAAGATACATAATACGATGAATCTTAATTCTTTGAGGCACTTTTGTAGATCTGCAATGAAATGAAAATACTATGTCTAAGGAAATCTCGTCTCCCGGTTAGAAAATATTATGTCACCAGTAATACATATGTTATACTTATGCATTGGAAAGATATATTAAATCTAATGATATTAATTGTGGTATATAATCCCACGTTAAATTTTCTACGAGAGATGCAAAGGGAGCCAGAAAAAAAAAAAAAAAAAAATTGGAAACCCGGGTTAAATTCCCAGTTGAGGTAGACAGTTTTTTTTTTGCTTACTTTGCAGTTCTTGTAAAAAATTTAACATGGGATGACATAACACAATTAATATCATTATTTAAATAAGAAATATCGGAAAAATAAGCCGACAAAGTTAGTTAATGTGGGATTACATACCATAATTAATATCAATATTTAATTATTTACCTTTTTATATATAATAATACATTAAAACAAAAACTCAGTATAAATTATATTTACAAATATTTTAGTTCAGTGCTTTTAGACTAGTAAAAATCTTGGAACCTTGGAGCAGCACCAAAATCTTGGAACCCCCTTATGAACATTTTCTCTTTAAGCAACATTAATTAGTCTGAAGGTTTTTTGAATAAAATTATTAACTAAATTTTTAAAGCTTTTCTTTACAAGGTCTGATCTAGGACATATTTATAATATTTTTATGACATTAAAATCCAAAGAAAAAATACAGACAGTATATTGACTAAAGTTTGCATGCCATGAGGATAAGACAAAAAACCAAAAAGATCTTGAAGCAATGCACCCTTGAAACGACGGCTTCACGAATATATCAGAATCTATTACATCATCGTAAATATTCCATTCAAAGAGTACATTATTTACGATGATGTAATAGAATATAACAACCAATTAGATTAGACACAACGTTTTTAAGTAAACACTTTGATTCTTGAGTGAATTTCATTGAGATTCTTATTTCTAATAAGAAGGGGATAGAGTAAGCTGGTATATACAACTAAATTAAAAGACAACTAGTTTTCATTGAGTACTAAAAAAAAAAAAAAAAAAAAAATATAGTCTAATTTACATAAACCTGGAGTAGAGCCAGAGAAAGAACATCGAATGAATTTAGAGCTGTTCTCAATATAGGTAGATTTTTATTTGTTTTTGTTTTTTTGTAAATTTAGGACATCCCCGCCCCCACCTAAAAAAGGATAAAATGATAAATATTTAAATTAGGTTTATTAAAAATTAAAACAGATCTTAGTAAAATATTCTCAGACATAGAAAATCTGGTTTGACTTACTTTTTTTAGTGATATGCCCATTCCTCCCGCAAAAGTTTTTCGGGGACAGTCTCCATCCCTCTCCCCATTTTCGCTTCGAAAATCCCTCTAATATTAATAAAAACAATCTACAGAATTAATCAATTCAATGTAGCGTAATTAATTATAGGTAAGTTTTATACGGCTGATAGACAAAGGTTTTCTTCGTCTCTACAGAAAACCTTTAATTGATCAGCTGCATCCACTGTCAATGGTAAAGAAAAATATAAATATTCTACAAAATTTTAGGAATTAATGCTGTATATACAACACATTTATATTGTAGCCAAAATGAGGCATGAATATATATATATATANAAAATCATCTTAGAATAATAGATTCATTTTTTTTTAAATAATAACTTATAAAAATATAGCAAATTCTAACAAAATAGTTTATTGAGTTACTTTTAAAATATACCTAAAAAAGTTACTTTCAATAATGTTTATTAGAAAAAAAAAGAAAAAAGAAGGCAACAAGAAGGTGGTAACTAGTTGACGGACGAGCTTTATGAAGAGAGGTTTGGGACTTGGTCTGGAACTGAAGAATTAAAACTGATTATAAACAAAAAAAATTTTTTTTTTACCAACAAATTGGTCTACATTTCAAGCTTTTATCAGGCTGAGTAGTAAAGAAAACATAAACAAGTAAATGTAATATAGAAACATGTCTAAGTGTTACAATGTAGACAATGTTCCTATACAATACATAAATCCCTGACTAACCTCTTCACACACAAAAGGAAGATTTAAGAATTACTTTCTGTACTTTCTAATTTTATGTATTACCTTCTTATTACAAACACTCATTTAGTGATAAATCTATTCAGTAGTAAATATTGAACTTCACTTCTTTTTTAACAGTCTAATTTCTTTGATATCTAAGAGGGAATCTTCTACAATGAAATAAAATGTACGCTGAGTTTTGTTTCATTGAAAAACTATTATCTAGATAATAGAAAAATCATTATATTCAAATAGGCATAACTAATTCAAAAACTTGAATTACAAAGAAAAGTTGACAAAATTTCTGTTAAAATAAATTTATCAATAAGTTTGGTTTATATAGAAATAAATATAAAAATATAAACAATCCAGTGAAAGTTTTAAATATATATTAATTTTAAGAACTTCATCTATTTGAGGTGATGTTGACACAGTACTACAAGAATGAAGGGAAAGCAAGGAAAAGATAGTGATTTCACATTAATCATTCATTGATTTTACATCTTATATAACCTTCTTAAAGTGGAAGAATCAGTCTAAAATGTAATATGCACATATGTATCCTAATTTCAATATAACTGATTCACCAGGTTTTGAAAATAACATAATAGGCAAAAAAGCTTTCTATAATTCGATTTTCTAAATATACATATTGTAAAACATAGAACACAAATTATGAGAGTGGAGAGGGGTTGAAATTTAAATTGATCCAATCAGTAACAATAATTTTTAAATAAAGTCAAATGAGAAAATACTAAAAATTCAGAAGGTAGGTGACAACAATTATTGGCACATATTAGCGTGAAGATATAAAGCTGAGAGACTTGACATAGACTAACTGGTTCAAGTGAAAGAATAGTAATTTCTTAAATAACCAACAAAGTATAAATAGGAGAACCTGGTCTCCTGGTATTTTATTTAATCATAAAATACAACTAAGCACATGGGAGATATGAATTGGAATGAAAACATTTTATCACTAGACTTTATACTTTGTTCAAGTTAAATTGAAAGTTAAGTAAAAACATATATTTTTAAAGTTTCAGGACAGTTCCTTTCATGCATTAAGTGATATTTACATTAAAAGTTGCAAGTATTGTTAGTGAAGAAGCATGTAAGAGATGCAGTTAGGTGCAACATTGAGCTCATATCACTAAAAAACATACCACACTCAGAATCTACTTCTTCACTCTTTTCAATAATCCTTGATGAATCATCACTTGCAATTGATTCCTCTTCCTTTAAAATGTGTTCTGCAAAATTTATTATTTAAAATGCTGGGTGAAATTAAGCATTAAGCAAATCCGACTAACTTCACAGAACATTAATTAACTATTTACCAAAGATATGTCAAATATAAACAAAAAGTCATTTCAAAAAGCAAAATCTATATTTATTAAAATTTTTAGCAGCAAAATCTAAAAGTGCAAGAAAAAACTACTACAGCAATTCTACTACAGCAGAAATGAAAATATCTAAGGTCAAATAATAAGTTTTAAGTGTCATAAAATAATGAACTTTAAAGAGAATAAACGAACATACCATTCACTTTTTGATATATGCTCTCAGAACTGTCAATTGATGTTCGAGATCCACAATTTGCCATAGGATCAAGAAGTGAAGAAGAGTTTTCTTCAACAGCAACAGATGTACGACGTTTACCAGCCGATATCCCAGCCTTTTTGAAAAGAGCAGCTCCAAAAATTACATTCCTAAATAAAAATGAATTAATTAATTCAAAATCAGCATAAATAATTTTAGTTAAAAAAATTGTATTTCTTTTTCACTCTAATAACTATCCTTTCTGATATTAACAGAAATTAAGAGTAGCCCATTTATAGGAAAAACATACTTCTAGGCAGATTACATTACAGTAATTTTAAGCCTAAATTTTACCCAAATTAAACTAGTAGGGGTTTATAATGAGTAATTGATGACACTTTATCAGGCTCAGAAACAAAAATTTCTAAGGAGCCATATATATTAGTTCATATTTTTGAAATAAAGAATAATATAATCAATTCTAATAAGAAAAATTTTAAAAGAAAGCTTCAAAACAACTTTCTTCATTAAAATTGATAGTATTAGTAATAATTACAAAATATATTAATAATATTTGAATATGTAGTATTCAGATAAATGTGTATGGACAGCTGCTATTTTAGGTGTAGTATGTTTAGTGGGTGATCATAATTAGCAAATTTAGCTTTGATAAATGATTCATTAACTCCTAGAATAATTAAGATAAAATATTTAATTTTTTAATGATTTGATGGAAATTTGATTTTTCAAGTTTCTGTCAAAAACTTCAGTTTTTAACAATGATTTCAAAACCTTAATTTATTTAAAGTATTTCCATCCATGCAAAAAATACATGTTTGCTGTTCTTGAGTGATAATACTATATCAAAGTAAATTTGAACTACTTGCAGGACTTTAGATCTTTCTTACAAATGTACAATACTCCCAAGTAGGATTTCTTTAATAAGAAAAAGTAATATTGCAAATCACCTCTATTTGATTAGATTTTTAAAATTAACCCAAGACCTATATAAAAAAATATTCTTGGGTTTATTTTATTTTTTTAAATTGACAAGCTTGTAAACATTTCCTATTTTACCTTCAACAATAACATTTATGCCACTTATGATTCAGTTAATATTTCCAAAAAGTATATTGGAAATATTAAGTATTATCCAATAATTGGATAATTTTCCAATTAAAAAATAACATAATCGGATAATAACACAATTGAAAAAACAATTTTTTCTGTCATTGCTAATTTTTCAAAAAAGTAATAACCATCTATATACACTCTCTGTTAGACCTTAGTCACACAGCATGATTATAGCTTTACAATAATTATCAAATAATTAAATGTTGGCCTAACTCACTAGCATCATGGTAAATGAACAAATGAAGCTCTATAAGTCACAGTAATCTACTGTATTTTCCTGAAGGTTAAGTTTAATGGTTATTTGGCACATTTTCTATAATGACGTATACAAAATACCTGGGTAATGTAAATCCATATAATTTTTAAAACCAAGCATAACTTTTCTTTCCAAAATTATATTAAAATAAAGTAATTTAATTATATTAGAAATGTTTATTTCTTTTTTTTATTAGAAATGTATATAATGTTTACCTTAATTTATTCCATAAAAGTTGACTGGAATTGCTCATCCCAGATGGCCATGTGGCCTCAAGAACAGCTCTATTGTAGAAGCCGTATGTTATAGCATTCGGCTGTAGGCCAGCCCTTTTCATATGAAAAAGTAATTTAACAGCAACTACTGGCTGACTGTAAACTCCACAGAGTTGCATCATGACTCTGTAGCACACCTAAAAGCAAGGGGCTGAGTTTAATAATTTGATATAGCAACCAATATAGCAAATTATAATATAACAATACAGTCTTGTTTTTTTAATTACATTTTGACACTTGATACCTACTCAGCTGCAATAGAACAAGTAAAGAAATTAATTTAACCAATGGCTACTTTTAGTCATTCTAAGAAGTAAAAAGACTTTCTATTATTTCAATAGTAAGTGTAAGTGTGTGTATGTGTCTTCTCAGCTGTACCTTTCCAGAAGATGGTGTTGTCTTTACACACATTCCACTAGATATTACAAGTAGTAAAATACAACGTGCACATTCAAAACTCAAAGAATTACATTAATTAAATACAATATAATTATATATTACACTCTAATAAGTAGATTCATAAAAATGAAGTAATTAATAATAGGAGTAAAGAGTAGAAGGAGGAAAAACAAACTAGCAAAATAATTATCAGCCCTTAATAATTTTAACATTTGAATGCAAGTTTAAAATATTTGAAAAAGTTATATATATACTAGGTTATATTATATTAATTTATTTTTTATTGCAGCAATAACAGCAAATGCCAAAAAAATTGCTGTCATAACATTTAAATTTCACATATGAAACAAAAAGTAATGAGTAATATAATTAAACACTAAACAATTTTAAGGAACCAACAATTCAAATAGCCAAATTATATACATAAATACTTAATAAAACAAATTAATTAAGTCTTAGATTTTTAAGGATTTTTTGATTGAACTTTGAGTCAGCTTGAATACTACTGTTCCATTCACAGCAGCACCTAAGGATGGTGTCTCTATTATTAGAGTGGCTTATATTGCTATTTATACAATGTGTCAAACAAATGGTTTAAAAATAAAAATTCAAGTACGAAAAAGCAGTATGGTTATGGAAATACAAAGATAATTATATGATAATTAATTTAACAAATATCATCAAGGATAAGAGTGATAAAAAAGGAAAGTGTATAGCCATTTTCATTGACTTACCAAAAGTGTTTGTCTTGATACATCACTATATATATTCTTAATGATAAATTATACAGTAAAAGAAAAAGTACCACAATTGATACAATCTTATTTTAAAGAAAATGCACAATTTTAGTATTTAACAATGACTATCAACAAATTATCATAAATTTAACTGAATAATGAACAGAAATCAGGGATCAAATCTTAGGCCCACTGTTGATTCTATTGCAAGCAAATGCCCTGCCATCATTTTTATACCCCAACTTTAATTATTGTATTGAAAAAAGTCATCAGTGATTAAAGTACAGCTATGTACACTCCAAATACACACACACACACACACACGCGCGCGCACCCACACCATGTTTCTATAAAAAGATAATTATTTGACAGCTTTAATAGATGCCTATGTAGGTTTTATAATTGTGGATTATTATTAAATATTTCCAAAACATAAATGAGCTTCAAAATGAAAAGCGATGAACCTACCTATTGATATATTGTTGTTAAAAAATATTAAAAAAACTTAAAGAGGACAAAACAATAAATTTTAGAAATAATTAAGGATTTATGGATCAAAATTTAAATTGGAAACCACAGATAAACAAAATAAAGAAAACAATTATGTTAAAGAAATGTAAAATAATATTAGACAATAAACACTTATTATTAGTTTAACATGAAATGAGTCTCAGTTATGTGGTTTAATAAATTGCAAAGTAAATGAACTTCAGAGGGTGATGCATAGTAAGAAGTAAAAAGGTTTCACTGGAGAACAATAGTGCTCATTATAATTGTCATTATTATGTTACTATGTTATTATGAAAAAATTATATTTTCTTTTGTTCTTATATATATAAACACACAATTACATTATATTTATCAATACCTAATTATAAATGATATTAATTAACTCTAGGAAAATGAAATTTAATAATTGAAAATAAAGTTCAAAGCAATTCAAAATCCTCTACCTGACTGTAAAAATATTCAAATTTGAAATAGATTATTTCATTGATCAAATGGGTTTTTCTTATTTATTCTTTAAATTTAATCCTTCCTTTCAACCACCACTCAGGGTCGTGGAGGAAAGGGCTATCTATGGGTATATCATATTATTCTAAATATCCTTACTCTGGGCAAGCTTTTATTTATTGATAAAAGTTTGTCCAGGGTGGGATTTAAATCTAGAGTGTCAGGATTGAGAGGCTCAATCGGATGCCACAAATCTGACCCCACCTTACAGCTGTTCAGAGGATAATTTTCTTTCAATAGCTGTTGTAATTATTAACTTCAAATAACACAAAAAAGAGTAGAATTAAGGAATACAAACCTCATCTGTTGGAGGAATATTGCTCTTGTGTATCTTGACAAGCAAATCATAAGCATAGCATAAGGTTGCTGGAGGATTCTGAGTTGTTAAAACATAACTTGGAAGATGAATGAACCAAATGCTAGGGAAATAAATAAAGAAGTTAATAAATAATAGTCATAAAATAATATCATACTTTAAAGAAAAAAAGCAACTCCAAAATATAAAATTTTATTAGGATAAATTAATGCAAGAAAATTACAATAATTACACCAACAATAATTAAGGTAGCAAAATAAGTTTCCCTACTATAACTTCTAATGTAATTAGAAAGTCAACGAATTACTTATTTCGTATTTTGATAACTATCTTTTCATAAATGTAAAATGAGTCAAAGGATATTATTACCTAAAATAATACCTTTTTTTTTCTCTCTTTTAACCATAAGATAATGTCTTTAACTTTACAGCAACAGTCTCATTCTCACAATGAGTTACCTTCCCGCTGATCAAAACATCTTTATTCAAATAAGGTCAGTTGGTCAACTCTGTATTTCACTAATGGGAATCCTCCACCTGAGTCACTTTCTATTGTTACTATTATGAGAACTTGTGTTCACTGTCTCTACTCATTACTTTTGGCTTCTTTGTTTGTTTTTTAAATGATTATTCTTTCAGCCTATGTAATACATATTTTTAGTTCAAAAATTATTTTTACAGCACATCCTATTGCAATTATTTCATATATTTGTTCTCCAACTAAATCTTTATTTTTTTTGTTTTGTATCTTCTAATATTTTCTTCTTTTGTTCATCTTGACTAATTTTTTCTTTTCACTGTACCTCAAAATTTTATTTATTTATTTACTCTTATGAATTAACTTTATGATTTTGTATTTATTTAGTAAATTATCCTACTTTTATCAAGAGCAGTAAAACTGCTTTCTAAAGATTTAGCAAGCAAAATAATTACTAATTTAAAAATCAGTAATAATTTTGAGGACTAAGATGCATTTTTTCCATAGGCTTAACCAGGAAACAAAATTCATGTAAAGAAAAAGCATTTCTTAAGTAAGTACATCTTGCATATAAACATTCCATCTTTTTAAAATATTTTTTGGTTGCTAATTCTATATCTTAATTTAGACGAGGCAAAACATTTTCTCATTTGATTTTCCTTAATTTTACATAAAATTTTCTTTCTTTTCGGCCTTTTTTTGCTTTTAAAACTTTTATTTTGTAGACTTTCTATTTAGCCCGAAATTTAAATTTCAATAATCTGTATGAAAATAAATAAAAAGAGCCCAGGCAGTCATGAATCCTAAAAATTGGATTTCAGTCCAAACCCTATTGCTACATCTTTTAATTTCATACATTTTGCCAGTCATTCACAAGGTTTCCAAAATTTTGTTTTCATAATTTTTATTTTCTTAAAGACCTATTTATTTCTCCTTAAACCATCATCTGAATGATGAATACATTTAAAAATTAAAATTAAACTGTATAAATATTTTAAATACAGCTCTAACCTTAAGCTTTCTTTTTCCACCAACAACAAATTAAAATCTATTTACACCATCCTCAAAGACCCCATCCCCCTTCCTAACAGAACTAATGTCGTCCATAAAATTCCCTGTTCCACACCGAATTGCCAAGGTTCTTACATTGGACAAACAAAAAACCCTATTTCCCGCAGAATTAATAACCATAAAAATGACATC
>KZ809923.1:11205-31104 GCA_000696205.2 Oncopeltus fasciatus
TTAAATAAAAAATACTAAAGAACGAAAAAAGAAGGTTGAAAACCTTGATAATATATTTTTTTTAATGTTGAAGTAAACTAATTAAATAGTTAAATAAATATAAAAAGAAAATTCACTTTAAATTTAGACAAAATTATGTAAATAACACAATTTATCATTGGATGCATATAAGTAACTTGAAAAGTAAAAGCAGGGAAAGGATTTGTCTGTAATTCGGTCTTGGGATTTGAATAAATGAAAACTAATTTTACAAACAAAAAATTTTTATTTTTGTCAAAGTTTCGGCCTAAATTTCAGGGCCTCGTTCAGGGAAACATGCAAATTAAATATAAAAATATGAAAGAACCACCAAGACCGAATTCTCGATAATACTCTCTTCAGAAAATATACTTATTTTCCTTCTTCACTTTTCGTTCTGTTTTCTTCCTTCTTCCATGCTATTTGCTTACTGTTCCATGAGAAGGTAACTTGCTTCCTACTTTGTCATAATATATGTATTGAAGTCAGCTTAGAAAAGGAAGGCATGTAGCATAAGAAGACATGTCAAAGACGGAAATGACCGGTAGGTCATAGTACTTAGAGAAATAGCTTCAGAAAAAATAGTCAGTACAGTTCCACATACGTATCCCTCAATATCACAGCAATATAGATCCGGGGGTACTAAAGGCATTAACATACATGGAGTGTACGGCCAAGTAGAAGACGCCCACCCACCCCTTCAGATGGGCTGTAGCCTCCAGGAAAGCTAAAGCACCGGCGAAGTTGCGGGAGGCCAAGGATGCAGTGAGTCAGCTCGGCGATCGAATCAAGGAGGCCCCTGGAATTGCCTAAGCAGCCGTCCTCTGTCCTCTTTGTTCATTAGGCGAGTCAAGTGTGTGCCTAACCGGCCAGATTGGATTATCTCTCGCCGGAGAGCGGGGCTTGTCTCTCCCTCTGAATTCATTCCTGCCTAAATCGAGCCGGACTTGTTGTTAGCGAGCTAGCTCGGCCAGGCCTTGATCGCACAAGCAAGTGATACCTCCCTCGTGAGATCCTTTCCTCTCCAAGAATGTCTTCCTCTGTATCTCGTTTATGCCGATCTAAAGTCAATCAGATTTTATGGTAGTTAAAGACTGTTTTGTATGCATTTTACTACCAGATATGTTAAAAAGAAGATTTTATTATAGTAAAATTAAAGCTATTCTTAGTTCTATCATACCTTCTATTGTCCGTCTTCATTAGTTTCTACAAACCAATGAAGACGGACAATAGAAGGTATGATAGTTCTATATTCATTGGTGGTGGAAATAACCTTTTAGATTATTTACCTATTCTTAGTTGTATATAGCCGTCCTTCTGACAAACAAACATTCATTAGACTCAGCCATCTCATAACTAAGACCTTTGGATCCTTCAAGTTGGGTACTTCAACTCTTGCCTCTCAACCTCACTGGCTATATCATCATTATATCCCAAGCTCTTCGAAAACCTCCACTATTTCTTACCTCTTCGATACAGGTATACAACTTCTTACCTCAAAATTCCTTCAGGCACTTATCTGCCCTAAATCTCTATTTCGGGCCTTTTATTTGTTAAACGTTATTTAACTTTTCTATTCATTGTTTATTCGGCTATTAAGATTATATTAATCATTTACTCTTATTCATGTCCATCATTTATGAAACATAAGCAGACAGATTAATTTGTGCAATTCCTATCTGATGGACTTCATATTTGTTGGTTTAATTTAATTTAATTTTTCCTAATGATTTCATGGATAATTATATATATGTATGGAAAACCAGTGTCGGAGTCTTAAGAGGACAGGAGTGATTTCTTATCCTATCTTTATGTTATTCCAGCAAATTAGACTGTCATTAGTTTATACCCATTCTATAATTTAACTCTGACAAGGCTTTAGTCTTAAGAGTGAAGGACGACATAAAATAAATCCTTCAAAAGAGCGTAATACAGAGAATGTGATTAGTTAATAGTAAAGATGCCCATTATAAATATCTTCAGAAGTCTTTTAAGTCTCAGGCTTAGAATTTCCACTCCCAAAGAAGATCATCTCGCAATCTACCATCAGCTCATCTTCAGCAGAAAAAAGGTGATATCCTAAATTACATTCTTTATGGACGATCTAGTTGTGAATAGTTCTACACGAATGCAGAAAAACCAGCAAGATGCCTCTCCAGCCAAACAATGATACCTGTGGTTACTTTTGCAGGGAACACAGAAACACAAACACATATATATATAGAAAATGAATGATGATATATAATAATCAAGAATAGGTGGGATATAGAGTGCAGTGAGCACAAATAAAAAGTCACAAAAAGTAAAATTTTCGTGGATTTTGGAAGAGCGTCTCTCTTCACTCCTTACTGACGAAGGGCAAAAAATCCTCGAAAATTTTACATCTTGTGATTTTTTATTACATTATTTTAGTCGGGGTGCGGTCAAGTTGGATCCAAAAATATACAAATTTTTAAAAATGTATTTTTTTAAAAGATTATCTGCCAACGTTTCGGCTTACATTTCCGTCGTGGATATGTGAACTTAAGGACAGGACGTCCTCTCTCGTCTTATCATGATAGGCAGCCCTCAAGATGGCTTACAATGTAAGCCGAAACGTTGGCAGATAATCTTTGTATTTTTTTTTTTGTCTTCCTTGACCGAACCCCAACTAAAATCATCTAATAATAATAACTTCGGTCAAAAAAACTCTCCTTGTAATTTTTTCTTTGAAGTCAACTTTTGACTTTTGTAGAAATCGTGATCACTCTGTATAATGTAAAATAATTTTGGGTTTTAGAAAAAGTATAACTATTTTTTAACCAATTAAATGCAATAGAATAAGAAATCTAACTGTCCCAGCCAGGGCTCGAACCTGGATCTCCTGCTTTCCGGGACGGTGCATTTTCCACTTATGCTACCGGGACAAGTCTGATAAGGTAGTAAATTCCCAGCACTAGTGTCGAGAGTCTAACCTCCGAGGCCGACGAATACATCGTCTTATGCTCAACGGAGCTGACATTGTCAAGCTGTTTAAACCACTCTCGCCTAGACTCTCGACACTATTGCTGGGAATTTAGTAATTTATCTGGCTAGTCTCGGTAGCGTAAATGGTAAAATGCCAGCCTGACAAGCAGAAGATCCAGGTTCGAGTCCTGGCTGAGACATTAACATTTTTATTCTATTCCCTTGAATTTAATTGTTTAAAATATACATGGGATAAAATACCACAATAAAAATAATATTTATAACTATTTTTTGTCCGTTTGTAACTTTGTTATGCATAGATTAATAGTTTATTTTCACGAATAACGTTCTGTTTTGAATCGTTTTTTTTTTACTTTTTAACAGATTAAAANTTCTTATTCTTTTCTTTTCTGATTTTTGCAACGAAATTTGAGAAGTTTCATATGCATATACATATGAGTCCTTCATCTCTGTTGAAGGCAGCAGCAACAGAGAGGCTGACACAATGAGGCAGGAATACTAGAATAAATTAAATGCCCTCAGATAATCCCGCCCTTGGCAGAAAGGGGATTTATCCTCAGCTGATTAGCCGTGTACAATCGATCCCCGCACAAGTGAAATAAAGAAGGCGACAAACGGCAGACCCCCTGCGGGACACCCCAAACGAGGCCTGTATGACACCGAGGTTCTCAGGGTCGCGTGGCTGTTTGGACTGTGGCCTGGGGCTAGGCGACACGCGGCTCTGGGAGCTGGCCTCGGGCATTCCTACGCCGTCAGGGAAGGGGCCTAACCATGTCCTTATCTTGCTAGAGCCATCGCATTTATACCCTTAATATTGATTTTTCATAAATTAAACTATTTNGCTGTTTAAACCACTCTCGCCTAGACTCTCGACACTATTGCTGGGAATTTAGTAATTTATCTGGCTAGTCTCGGTAGCGTAAATGGTAAAATGCCAGCCTGACAAGCAGAAGATCCAGGTTCGAGTCCTGGCTGAGACATTAACATTTTTATTCTATTCCCTTGAATTTAATTGTTTAAAATATACATGGGATAAAATACCACAATAAAAATAATATTTATAACTATTTTTTGTCCGTTTGTAACTTTGTTATGCATAGATTAATAGTTTATTTTCACGAATAACGTTCTGTTTTGAATCGTTTTTTTTTTACTTTTTAACAGATTAAAATGTAATAGTAATCGTGAAATAGATAGTTTATCAAATCACTCATAAGTAGTGCTCTAAACAAGGAAAATGCAGTTTTTGTAAATTAATATAGAATAATTTTTCGGAATAATTACTTAGATTCTTATTACGTTCTTTTCTGATTTGTCTAACGAAATTTGAGAAGTTTCATATGCATATACATATGAGTCCTTCATCTCTGTTGAAGGCAGCAGCAACAGAGAGGCTGACACAATGAGGCAGGAATACTAGAATAAATTAAATGCTCTCAGATAATCCCGCCCTTGGCAGAAGGGGGATTTATCCTCAACTGATTAGCCGTGTACAATCGATCCCCGCACAAGTGAAATAAAGAAGGCGACAAACGGCAGACCCCCTGCGGGACACCCCAAACGAGGCCTGTATGACACCGAGGTTCTCAGGGTCGCGTGGCTGTTTGGACTGTGGCCTGGGGCTAGGCGACACGCGGCTCTGGGAGCTGGCCTCGGGCATTCCTACGCCGTCAGGGAAGGGGCCTAACCATGTCCTTATCTTGCTAGAGCCATCGCATTTATACCCTTAATATTGATTTTTCATAAATTAAACTATTTCAAATATTTTTTTATGTANTTTTCAATGTTATTTTCGTTTTTATCACCCCAAAATTAGTAGAAATAGACTAATTTAGTGTAGGAAACATTCAAAAAATATTTTTTTGTTGTGCAGTGTTATGATACTTTTAGCATGATTTTCAATAATATAATAAATTATACCTGACAGATTTCGCTAAAGCTTTACTTATTTCACTAACCAAATTATCATAATTTACTTAGTAATACAATATCATCGAGTATTATAGCTCTTTTATGTTACGTTGTATAATATTAAATGCAAGATATATAATTTAAAAGATAATATATTCATTTGGACAAGTATTAATTGCGAGTACTCTCACATTAAGCATTTACCATTTTATTTTTAGATTTCTTACAAACATTTTAATAAAAGTTTGTTATTTTCAGTAATACATCTCTTCCGGTTTCATAGAAATGGATTCCGACTGAAAAATAATAAGAACTAAAAAAGAGAATATTTTTTAATTAATATAAATAAGTTTCATCGTTTATTGGTGCTTAAGTAAAACTGCCAGTGTACGTATACATTTAGATAATTTTTGAAGAAAGTGTCGGATACCAGGTTAACTACCATTTCTAAAATGTGGCTTACTCATTAAAAGAAAACACACTACTTTTTATTTCAATGCTACAAATAGAATTAGGTCTGGTTTAAATGAAAACTACATATCATAACTCGTTCTGTTAAAATTAAGGGTTATTGCATTGATTTGTGAGAATAATTATGTAAGAGTTTCATGTGAACCCTTACATCTGGTTATTTAAATTTGGTTGTATTATAAGCCAAATGCAGCATACTAAAATTAGAGCCGCTGTATCAAAACAAGTTTTTAATTGCACTTAAGTATTTAGAGAGTATTTTAAATAAATCCTAACAATTATGTCTGCTTTTGCTCATTAACAAACTTAGCTTTCTGTTTGCAGAAACATGAAAAATTTGATACAATAAACTACAGACTGTGGCCTTTAGAGTATTCATATGCACGCTCACTCATATGTTTGTGTGTATTATTTATTATTGGTCTAGGATGTAGGATGAAAGAAAAAATATAGGAAAGTCAACCATAAAAGCAAAACCACAATATATGTATTTATTTGAGACCGCATTTATTTTAAAAGGGACAGAAAATAGAATGCACCCACACACACAAACATATATTTATGACGTGTGAGGAATTTTTATGGCAAATAATTTTGTACAAATTCTTGTCTAGGCCAATTTTTCAAGAATATATTTTCTGTTATTCACGACTGAAAATACACACAAAGATATAACTATAAAATATAATTACAACTCTTATCAAAATTATAAAAAAAAATGTATCTTTAATTATAATTAAACATTTTCAGCTTTGAAGAAGAGAAAATATATTCTCAAATTATTGGCCTTGGCGAAAGTATTTGTATAAAATTATTTGCAATAAAAATCCTTAATAACCTACACACTTATTTATATGTAGGATCGAGTATGTATATATATATATATATATATATATATTCCATGTAAGCTGCGTGTCAGGTGTCAGCTCCTTCAATTTTTAAAATAATAAAACAAATTAGATGTTAAAATTTCTTTTTGCTAAAGGTTTGATGAGTTTCTTATTATTATACTATTATATTCTCTAATATTATACACACACATATATAAATATGAAAATTTTATTGACTATTATTTCGGTATCTACTTGGTAGTACACTTAAATACTTAAGGATACTCCTTTAGGATGCTTAAAGATCATAGTAAAAATAATCATGAGGACAACCTCCACGTCTAACTTCTTTCGTTCAAACTACTGTAGTGAAGGCCATGGAATGCCCATAGGACTGAAATTTACATAGCTCGTATGGAGTACGCAGTGCGTATGAGAGTGGCAAATGTAAATCCGTCCTAGGGGTTGGACAGAGGAGTGTGTGAGTGAGGGGGTGCGCTTTGTCAGCGATGGGATCAGCTCCTGGCCCACTGGGGGCGCGGTAATTTTATTTAGTTTAGTTAACTGTCAGCGATTGGGGCTCTTATCGACCCTTGATATTCCTTCGCGTTCAAGAGATACGCTCGAGGGATGAGAAACTGTGATATTCGGAACTCTTACTTAATTCCAATGTGGCAAACTGAATGTATCTAAGGAAGGGTATCCCATGACGCTAATTAAGAATTATATCCTCAAATCTTCACAGATCCAACAAAGGATAAGTTAAAAATATAATCATTTATATAATATGTAACCCTGTATACAAAGTTGGAGAAAAAGTAATTTAGTTTTATCTCAATAGGTGGCTAATTCCACTAAACTTTCGTAATCCGTAATTTTAATTAACTATAAATAAAAGCTAACTGGACAAGTAAGCTAATTGCCCAGCCTTCCACCTCTGACGAGCTCTTTCCTTCTACTTTTATCAGACCGCCCAAAGGCACTTACTAACCAACCTATCTGTTATGTATTATTTCCCGTCTTGAAATTCCACTTTTTTTACCAAGAAATAAGTAAAATATCATATGTCTATACGGGAAAGATACATAATACATTATCAGAACCTGGATGTAGATCATCTATTCTCGTAAGACTACATTCTGTAGGCTCTCAATTCTCTTCTATCAGAGCCACCAAGGTTTCAGCAGGAGCATTTCTTCGTTCGGTTTTCCATGTGCAACGCATCTGCAAAATGTAAAGGCAGTCTCCTTCCCATCTGTTTGAGTCTGTCCCTACGTGTACAGGGCCAGATCCATTAATATATCCTTTGATACATCCAATACATCGATTCGACTATTGACTTGCCCATTGATATGCCTATTCATAAACCAATAGACGGCGTTAGAGAACTAGGATCTCTAGGCTCATCTGAAATGAAAATGGAAATTCAGACAAGTTTAATACCTATGGGTAAAAATTTTAAATTACTTTTTTAATAAAAAAAAAAACAACTTAAAAGTCATAATAATTACAAAAGTATTTCTTTCAATAATTATTTTATTAATACTTCCCAAAGCGCCAAAAATGAGATAATCTTGAAGGAAAAAAACACTAATCTACCCCAAGATTTGCTCCCTTAGCTTGAAAATCTTAATTTAAAAAAAAAAAAAAAACCTTTTTTTTCCAACAAAGTTACTCTTAAATTCTGTTGCTCGTTTAATAATGAACAAAAAGTCTCCAAAAGGTAACAAATTGTGAAAATGGTGTCAGTAGGTAGCTCCAAAGTAATAGCCATGTTTGAAAGACCCAGTCATCCTGGGTAATACTGTCGTATTATGACAGTTAAAGAGGAGTCTAACTCAAATGACAGTGTAAAATGCAGCCATCGAGGTAAAGGAATAAAGGCCCTTCCCAATCCTATTAAGATAAGTGGGAGGATAGTTAAAAAAAGAAAGATTTAAGCTAAGTAATTCCTTTATTTACGTGAATTAATAGTTAATATTAACTCTACGTTGAATGTCCTCTAAAATGCTTGAGATCACGTCCAAAGAGTTATTTCTCACAGGGGTTCAAAAGACTTATGTTAAATCAAATTAAAGAATTAAAGCCAAAGGTTGATAAGTAAGATCTTATAGATTTTGAGTAGTTAGATTAAGATATAGGAATTTACACTAACATATGTTTATGGGAGAGATTGTTGTGGAATAGTTGTTGCTACATCAGTGATCCGGAGAATACTACTGATTGGTTACCTCAAAGGACAGATGTCATATATCGGCCCTAACTGTGTCGTCAAGGAACTTCCCTTTTTGGAGGGGGAAGCACAATCGCTTGGTAAGCATTTAAGACAACGTCTTTTAGCTATCTAAGCTTGTCTCGGTTCTGAGTTGTGAATTAACTCAATGAATTATCTCAGTTATAAGAATCCAAGGATTCGGTTCTAAGGCCTTCTTTCACTGATAAAGAATAGTTGCCACGGTTACCTAATGTCACGGGATCCTCCCACTATGTGCCAAATATGTGATGTGAGGCTAACGGTGAAGCACATCCAAATAGATTGCAGAGGTTTCCAACAGGAGAGAAACAAACTTGACCTAACAACAGACTTGACTGAACTACTTAAAAATAATTCGCAACACATAGCAAACTTATTTATTTTTCTAAAAAAAATAAATATTCTAGATAAGATTTAAATTCATAGAAAACTAACACCATATTCGATAATATGATTTATTGTTACATTTATTACAAATCTCTAATTACGCAAATCTAACTATCACCGTACTATTGAATTAAACCATATATATTCTTTTTATAACCAAATCTTATTCAAACATTCAAGATTTATCTGAATAATTAGCTGTGGCATCTTTAGGTGCCAATTCTAATACTGACAAATCACAGCCTAGTACGGTCGGGTCCTCTCTTCTCGTGGTCGCATGTCCTCGGTTACTCCCGACTCTCTGGACCGTCGTTTAGGTCCCGGGCTCTGGAGAGACGCGAGCACTCAGGTTGGCAGGGGGTGTACGCGTCTCACCTGTAGAGCTATACAACTTACAACGCACAACATAGCAAAGAGAGCAGCCGGTTGGGGCCGTGGCGGAGATCGGGGGGTGGGGCTTTGGCCGTCTCTTGGACAGGGAACTTGACTCAACAAACCTTACAATAAGACTGATATCATATATTACATTAAGTCACGCACTCATATACTAAGAACTACTAAAAGAAAAATGGTGTAATGATATCATAGTATACTTAAGACTGAAGATTAAAAGTATTTACATTAGAATAAATTAAAAAAAAAAAAAGATTAAAATTTAAAAGAGCTCTTGTCCTAATAATGTTTTTTTTTGTATCAATAATATAACTGTATAATAAAATGAATTATAAAAATTTGAAAAAAAAAATATCTATCTTACATAACATTAAATTGTCTACAACGATGATAGACAATAGTAATTGAGGCAATAATGACCCTCAGTGGTTGCCATGCCTTTAATAGAAAAAAAAAAGAAGAATAGTTGACTGTCTCGAAGGACAGATATCTTATCGGTCCTAACTATGTCGCTAATTCCAAATAATGACATCTATTCCGACAATACGCAAAATGAAGGAAGGGAACTTTTGATGGGAAGCTCCTGTCACTCGGGCGAGGTTGTGTGCACTTCAATGCTTAAGTGGATACCCAATGAACTCCCTCTTGACGGAGGAATGGACGGCTAACGAGGCCCCTCCTGGCTGTCAGCGGCGGGAGGAGGCAGTCGCCCGGGGGCGAGTCACGCGGACAGACACGCGACCTCCCTCTCACCTGGCTGGCTGGGAGTGTGCGGCCGCTTCTCGGGATTAGGTCTGATTGAGGAGCTCTCAAGAGAGTCGCTCTCCTGGAAACGCTACCTTACATCTCGTCGAGATGACCGCAATTCATAGCCCTGCCTCTGACTCACTGTGTGTTTGCGTCATCACAGCTGAGTCCACTGCAGTTTTCTAATCTCTATGCCTAATAATAACAAACTAATCGATTTTTTTTTAGAACAGTGATCTCAAATTAGTTGACAAATGGCATTAATTCTGAAACAAAAAAAATTCTTCTCTGAGCTTAGGCTTGTTCCTTGAGATAATAAAAACTCAAGAAAAAATATTACTGCTTCACAACAATATTACTATATATTTAGCATACAAATCCACTGACTTGTATCGTATAAAAATAAATTTGACTCCTACTCAGCTGAATATTATGTTTACTTCATTCAAAATTGAAGTTATGTCTGCTAGAATACAGAAATGCACCTGAAGAGATATTGAGTTACTGCCACAGCAACCTGCAACCCGAAACTTGATGGTTGCGCCCACCATCAAGAATTGTCCAGCCAGGTGTCTCTTACAGATCTGTCATACAAGAAGAGAAGCCGACAGAGAAACCCACCCAGGCGGACCCACAACCCAGGCCTAGATCTCTGTCTAGTACTAGTAGAAGCCAGCCTCACCAGCAACAGCAACACCTCAGCCTCAACCACGTATATCATGGCCAACCATCTCACACATCCCTCCTCCTACCGCCAATTCAGAACTCCAATATGTGAGCAATATTTTACCACAACCGCATCCTCCACCCAGGAGGGAGCGACTCACTATCCCCAACGTCCCGACTCCGCCCACATCAAACGATCTGCACTCCTTATTTCACACCTTCTTCTCACAACTTAAATCTCTCATTACACCACTCATATCCCTACTGACCAACCTGGTCACTAAAATCACCCTACCAACTCCCACACCATGATTCCCCAATCCGAGAATTCCTTTGCCATCCTCCTATGGAATGCTAATGACATTTGGACGCACACTGACGAACTCAAACTAGTACTCGATAACAAAAACGTAGACGTAGTAGTAAGACAGAAACACGACTAACGAAACAAAATAATCTAAAAATTGCTGGCAACCACATTTATAGGACAGACCATCCTGACGGACAAGCTTATGGTAGAACTGTACTTCTTATCAAGAAATCCCATTCCCATCATATCTTACCCTCCACTTCCACACAGTCCCTTCAATCATCAACGGTGTCTATTTCTACACCCTCTTATCACACTTTCAGCAGTGTATTGTCCTTCAAATAAGACAATCACTACACCAGAATTTTCCACTTTCCTCAAAGACATTGGTCCCCGTTTCCTTGCCGGTGGAGACTATAATGCGAAATACTTGCAATGGGGATCGAAAACGACCAACTCCCATGGCCGTGCTCTGTATAATACGATGTCATCCCAAAAGCTCAGCACAATTTGTCCATCCTTTCCCACTTATTGGCCCTCTGACGTGAACCGCTTTCCGGATACCCTAGACTTCTTCATTTACAAAAATCTTACTCCTCTTCATCATTCCGCTTAGAACTTAAACGAGCTGTCCTCTAACCATAGCCCAGTTCATAAAAGAGAGTTCTAAACAAGGCACCTGACCTCGGAATTTCTCTGAGAACCTCAGATGATCTAGATGACGCTGTACATTCCTTTACCATAAACCTTCAGCAATGCATATATATATGGCTAATCTCAAACCAAAATTTACCAAATACTCTTCTGAGTCCCTAAAAACCACACCCAGATTCGCTAAAAAAGCTCATCATTGCGAAACTCCACTCAAGAGCATTGTTCCAAAAATATAGACACCCCTAAGATCGCAAAGACTTTAACCATCTTTCCAGACTCGTAAAACAAAAATTAGGTGTTTTACGAAATGAGGTCTTTAATGCCTATCTATCTACCCTCTCAGCAGGAGACAAATCCTATTGGATTGCTACTCGCAGAATCCTTAAGAGCCATGAAGCTTCCACTCCCTTGCGTCGAGGAGATGATTTCTGGGCCTTTTCTGACAGAGACAAGGCCAAAATATTTGCCCGGCACCTCAAGCAAACATTTACTCCTTACTCAGATCCCTTAGACCTGTCCAATGCCGCGGAGGCTGAGGAGTTCCTGGACATGCCATGACCTATGTCCTTGCCATTCAAGGTAGTAACACCTTCCGAGGTCAAGTATATAATCTCTCATCTGCCTAAGCGCAAATCACCTGGATATGATTTAATCAGCGACCAAATTATCCGTAATCTTCCCAAGAAGGCAATTGTATTCTTGACGTACATTTATAATTGCGCATTCAGAACTACCCATTTCAATATCCTCCCAAATCATCAGTTCGGCTTCAGAAGTAAGCATTCTACTGTCTAGCACGTGTTTTGCGTTGTAGACTTCATTTCCTTTTCCCTTGTGCGCAAAGAGTACTGCCCAGGAGCTGTTTTGGATGTTTCCCGAGCATTCGATAGAGTCTGGCACAGTGGTCTCTTGTTTAAACTGAAATCCATACTTTCTAGTAACACTTACCTTAACCTTAAGTCTTACTTATCCAACCGTTTCTTTAGGGTTCGGCAAGGATTAGATTACTCCGATTTTTACAAAGTGTAAGCGGGAGTTCCTCAAGGTAGTGTGCTTGAACCTATCCTATTTATCCTGTATCCTACTGACATTCCTACCCATCCAAACTCTTAGCTCTATTTGCGGACGATAAAGCTATNACTCCTACTCAGCTGAATATTATGTTTACTTCATTCAAAATTGAAGTTATGTCTGCTAGAATACAGAAATGCACCTAAAGAGATTTTGAGTTACTGCCGCAGCAACCTGCAACCCGAAACTTGCGCCCACCATCAAGAATTGTCCAACCAGGTGTCTCTTATAGATCATCCAAGAATAGAAGCCAACAGAGAAACCGACCCAGGCAGACTCACAACCCAGGCCTAGATCTCTGTCTAGTACTAGAAGCCAGCCTCACCAGCAACAGCAACACCTCAGACTCAACCACGTATATCTCGGCCAACCATCTCACACATCCCTTCTCCCACCGCCAATTCAGTCCCTTTAATCAACAACAGTTTTAATTTCTACAACCTCTTATCCTATCACACTTTCAGTAGTATATTGTCCTCCAAATAAGCCAATCCCTACACCAGAGTTTTCCATCTTCCTCAAAGACCTCGGTGGAGACTACAATGCAAAACACTTGCAATGGGAATCGAGAACGACCAACTCTCGTGGTCGATCTCTATATAATGCAGTATCATCCCAAAACCTCCCCACAATTTGTCCTTCCTCTCCCACTTATTGGCCCTCTGATGTAAACCGCCTTCCTGATATCCTGGACTTCTTCATCTGCAAAAACCTTACTCCACTTAATTATTCTGCTTCTATCTTGAACGAACTCTTTTCTGACCACAGCCCAGTTCTCCTAACGTTTTCCCTGATTCCTATTCCAAAACATTTATCTCCCTCCCTCATTAATGACCCAGTCGACTGGGCCTTGTTTAGAACTCTCATAAAAGAAAGTTCTAAACAAGGTACTTGACCTTGGAATTTCTCTGAGAACCTGAGATGATCTAGATGACACTGTACATTCCTTTACCATGGACCTTCAAAAAGCATATGTATGGCTAATCTCAAATTGAAATTGACCAAATACACTTCTGAGTACAAAAACCACTCCCAGATTCGCTAAAAAAGGTCATCAAAAAAATAGACACCCCTCATATCGCAAAGACTTTAATCATCTTTCCAGACAAGTAAAACAAAAATTAGGTGTTTTACGAAATGAGATCTTCAATGCCTATCTGTCTACCCTCTCAGCAGAAGACAAATCCCTTTGGCTTGCTACTCGCAGAATCCTTAAGAGCCATGAAGCTTCCACTCCCTTGCATCGAGGAGATGATTTCTGGGCCTCTTCTGACAGAGACAAGGCCAAAATGTCTGCCCGGCACCTCAAGCAAACATTTACTCCTTACTCAGATCCCTTAGACCTGTCCAATGCCGCGGAGATTGAGGAGTTCCTGGACATGCCATAACCTATGTCCTTGCCACTCAAGGTAGTAACACCTTCCGATGTCAAGTATATAATCTCTCATCTGCCTAAGGCAAATCACCTGGATATGATTTAATCAGCGGACAAATTCTCCGTAATCTTCCCAAGAAGGCAATTGTATTCTTGACGTATTATAATTGCGCATTCAGAACTACCCATTTCAATATCCTCCCAAATCATCAGTTCGACTTCAGGAGTAAGCATTCTACTTTCCAGCAAGTGTTTCGCGTCGTAGACAACATTTCTTCTTCCCTTGAGCGCAAAGAGTACTGCCCAGGAGCTTTTTTGGATGTTTCCCGAGCATTCGATAGAGTCTGGCACAGTGGTCTTCTGTTTAAACTGAAATCCATACTTCCTAATAACACTTACCTTATCCTTAAGTTTTACTTATCCAACTGTTTCTTTAGGGTTCGGCAAGAATTGGCTTACTCCGATTTCTACCAAGTGGAAGCGGGAGTTCCTCAAGGTAGCGTGCTTGGACCTATCCTATTCATCATGTACACTGCTGACATCCCTACCCATCCAAGTACCCTCTTAGCTCTATTTGCGGACGGTAAAGCTATCCTATCCTCCCATCCCTACAATAAAACCTACAAGATCACCTCGAAAAAATCAAACAATGGCGTGGCAAATGGAGAATCTGCAGGCTGCGGACGACAAAGCTATCCTATCTTCCTATTCCGTTCCTAAAACTTTTTCTAAAAACCCACAGGATCTCCTCGTAAAAATCAAACAATGGGTGAATGCGTTCAAGTTAATTTCCAACTGCGGAAAAAATTACTTCCCTGAAATTGTGAAATTTAACAATATCCCTTTACCACATTCAAATTCCGTTCGTCATCTTGGATTCCATCTCGACTCACGACTTACATGGAGAGAACATACTAAAATTAAAAGACAAGAACTCAATCGGTGTTATGGACTTTTATACAGCCTCATGAATAAGAAATCCAATCTTACGACTGAAAACAAACTGACGCTCTACAAAACCTTATTACGACCAATCTGGACTTACGGAGTAGAAATCTGGGGTGCCGCCAATTTTTCCAACATTCAAAGAATCCAGTCCTTTCAATCTAAAACCCTGAGAATAATTGCAAATGCTCCCTATTACGTACCCAATTCATCCCTTCACCACGATATTATTTATTATTATTTATATTTATNAGAATAATTGCAAATGCTCCCTATTACGTACCCAATTCATCCCTTCACCACGATCTTATTTATTATTACTTATATTTATTATTTCCTTATTTTATATTTTCATTTATATATTTATTAGTTAAATTTTGACATATAGACATGTTATATAATTTTCTTATTTTTTTTTCAAATTCAGCCTGATGAAGGCTTGAAATTCAGGCCGAAATATTGGCTAAAATAAAAACTAGTTTTTAATTTTTCAACTACCAAGACCGAATTCCTGACAATCCTCTCATCATTAAACTTGATAGTCAACAAAGTTACCACCGATCTTTATTAATTTATTAATTTAATTGACAAGTTTCCCCACTGGACATAAAAATTTTTGACCAATTGATAATTTACTCTCGCATATTTAAAGAAAGAGAGAATAAGATCAATTTTAATGGCTCTCATTAGGCCTAAAAGTAGAATTGGACGAAACAGGATTAGGTATATGGGCGATCAACGGCGTTGGTCTTCCACTAACCCCTCCCCTATTATCTTATTTCAACCAAAAATGAAATTTTTCAACACTTTACGGTATAAAGCTTAAATACCGAATTTCATTTCCATTTCTATAAACATAAGCTCGCCTAACAATTGAAGTTAAATTCTTATGTATCCTTGTGTAGATAAATTTTTGAAAATGTAGAATATAAAGACTTTAATAATAAATTTTACACCTTTTTGTTTTTATGTATTTTTTATCGTTAAAAATAAACGAAGATATTAAAACCTACTCAGCTGAATATTATGTTTACTTCATTCAAAATTGAAGTTATGTCTGCTAGAATACAGAAATGCACCTAAAGAGATTTTGAGTTACTGCCGCAGCAACCTGCAACCCGAAACTTGCGCCCACCATCAAGAATTGTCCAACCAGGTGTCTCTTATAGATCATCCAAGAATAGAAGCCAACAGAGAAACCGACCCAGGCAGACTCACAACCCAGGCCTAGATCTCTGTCTAGTACTAGAAGCCAGCCTCACCAGCAACAGCAACACCTCAGACTCAACCACGTATATCTCGGCCAACCATCTCACACATCCCTTCTCCCACCGCCAATTCAGTCCCTTTAATCAACAACAGTTTTAATTTCTACAACCTCTTATCCTATCACACTTTCAGTAGTATATTGTCCTCCAAATAAGCCAATCCCTACACCAGAGTTTTCCATCTTCCTCAAAGACCTCGGTGGAGACTACAATGCAAAACACTTGCAATGGGAATCGAGAACGACCAACTCTCGTGGTCGATCTCTATATAATGCAGTATCATCCCAAAACCTCCCCACAATTTGTCCTTCCTCTCCCACTTATTGGCCCTCTGATGTAAACCGCCTTCCTGATATCCTGGACTTCTTCATCTGCAAAAACCTTACTCCACTTAATTATTCTGCTTCTATCTTGAACGAACTCTTTTCTGACCACAGCCCAGTTCTCCTAACGTTTTCCCTGATTCCTATTCCAAAACATTTATCTCCCTCCCTCATTAATGACCCAGTCGACTGGGCCTTGTTTAGAACTCTCATAAAAGAAAGTTCTAAACAAGGTACTTGACCTTGGAATTTCTCTGAGAACCTGAGATGATCTAGATGACACTGTACATTCCTTTACCATGGACCTTCAAAAAGCATATGTATGGCTAATCTCAAATTGAAATTGACCAAATACACTTCTGAGTACAAAAACCACTCCCAGATTCGCTAAAAAAGGTCATCAAAAAAATAGACACCCCTCATATCGCAAAGACTTTAATCATCTTTCCAGACAAGTAAAACAAAAATTAGGTGTTTTACGAAATGAGATCTTCAATGCCTATCTGTCTACCCTCTCAGCAGAAGACAAATCCCTTTGGCTTGCTACTCGCAGAATCCTTAAGAGCCATGAAGCTTCCACTCCCTTGCATCGAGGAGATGATTTCTGGGCCTCTTCTGACAGAGACAAGGCCAAAATGTCTGCCCGGCACCTCAAGCAAACATTTACTCCTTACTCAGATCCCTTAGACCTGTCCAATGCCGCGGAGATTGAGGAGTTCCTGGACATGCCATAACCTATGTCCTTGCCACTCAAGGTAGTAACACCTTCCGATGTCAAGTATATAATCTCTCATCTGCCTAAGGCAAATCACCTGGATATGATTTAATCAGCGGACAAATTCTCCGTAATCTTCCCAAGAAGGCAATTGTATTCTTGACGTATTATAATTGCGCATTCAGAACTACCCATTTCAATATCCTCCCAAATCATCAGTTCGACTTCAGGAGTAAGCATTCTACTTTCCAGCAAGTGTTTCGCGTCGTAGACAACATTTCTTCTTCCCTTGAGCGCAAAGAGTACTGCCCAGGAGCTTTTTTGGATGTTTCCCGAGCATTCGATAGAGTCTGGCACAGTGGTCTTCTGTTTAAACTGAAATCCATACTTCCTAATAACACTTACCTTATCCTTAAGTTTTACTTATCCAACTGTTTCTTTAGGGTTCGGCAAGGATTNTGTAATAAGAAAGAAGAGAGATCATGTAGAGGAGTCTGTAAGTTTTGTCATTGTAAGGAGTCTAACGCAACAGCCAGTAGATTAGCCAACCTGCCTTGTTAAGTTTTTTTGTTTTTGTGTGTATCCAGTAGCTGTAAAACATAAGAGCTAGGAATACAACTGCATCTACCAAAAGTCCACAAACTTGATAATAAAGGAATTACAAGTAGCATTTGCGTCCTGAATATTTCATGAGAGCTATTGAGGTTCCAATTTTAAAACTGAAACTAGGTTTCTTTATGCTTATGACCACACACTTATCTTCCATTATTTTAAATTGAATAGAAATTACTAAAAGTCTACAAGGTTCTATATAATTCACATTAATGAAAACAATGTTTTAACCAAGATTAGAAATAAAAAATCTGTAAATACATATTTTTTTTCAAATTTCTTGAAGATATTTAACAAAAAGCTAAAGTTGTACTTAATTTTTAAATCTTCATGGACATTTGCCTTTATCTAAGAACAAATATAAAACTACTTATCACATAAAGGCTTGCTACTTTCATGAAGTATTAATTACTCATTTCGTCAACACTCTGATTCTAAATTGAGAAGAACTATTCATTAACATGTTGAACATAAATAAAATAAATTAACATTAAGAAATTTATGTCTGGTTCCTATTATCAATTGATATCAGAAACTCGGTTCCAGTTAAAAATTTCTTTAACTTAAAAAAAAAAAATAAAGGAATAATGACATAAGGTATGAATTAAAATTAATTATTNAAATATAATAAGGACATGTATAATTTTGAAAGTAACTTGTCATTTTCTTCGGTAAAGGATCGGTAAATATTTACTGATATTGTTCAAAAGTCGCGTCATGTATTGCCAATGTGAAAAGCTCTAGTTCCCTCTGGGAAATCACCAAAAACTATTATAAAATTCATTTTGATCGGAAGACGTTCTCCTTCCTCATGACACTAAGTGAGTGAAAGGGAGGTACAATAATAATAATAATTTTAAAAAATTGAAAGACCATATTATTATGGTATTAATAATGATAATTATCATTACGGTTATATTGTTCATTATAATGCTAGGCTAATTCCAAAGGCATTTTGTTTTAAAATAAGTATCTAATTCTGAAGGAAGAGTATTTCGATCTGGTTGATGGAGTCAACAAGTGGAATCATCCCATTTATACGCGGTGCAATATATAGAAGGCTACACTACAACATAATGTTTCCGCTTGGTATTTCCTCAGGTGGGCCCCCATGTTTCTTTGTGCTCTCTCAAACATCCTCCTCACGTCGCCAGATTGATTCAGCGTACGAGATTGCGCCCTCCTCCGTCAACAAGAAACCCTCTCCTTGGCGTATCTTCCTATTCAAATCCGACGGGGGGCATTACCATAACAGTCTTCAGCGGAGGGGCAGCGGTGGGAGGTGGGCGTGTCGCTGGTAGGCGTGGCCGTTCGGGGAGAGGCCCAGGTGGGGAGAGCACCGACCACGCCCCTCGACCAATCCCCTTACGCCCGCCCCCCTCAGTCCGGCCTTAGTCTCCGAGCCGTGAGGTTGCCAGTCGTTATCGTCGTCTGCACATGCTTGACCCGCCGAGCCCCCGCTTTCATTCCTTTCAGATGAAGGTAAAGGTAAATTGAGAATTTTTCAACCTACTTTCTGCATGCCTAGTAACATACATTTCCGCCAATGTTTTTCAAGTGAAACTCTATATAATGTCCCATTTTACTGAATTCCGTCTCCTTGACATTCCGAAGAAATTACAGACATTTTCCTTCCATTTTAAAATTAATAAAAGTAGCAATAAAAGGACGATTTGAAGAAAATAATGTATGTCTATGGAACCACTAATCCTCTTACCGATCCTCTCAGTACTTTTTGTAAGTTACTTTATCTTTAATAGGAATTTTTGATGAACTAACGATAAGTATTTATTCTGAGTTATTTTTATTTACTTGTTTTTTCAAAGATTTTAATATTGTTGTGCATTTAGTATAAGTTATTCATATTTACATATTTTTTCATTTATAATATTAGAACTATGAGAGTTTATCATTATGCCCAGTTGGAATTTTCCTTTGTGTAAAACACTATTCCATATATATATATACCTTATCCTTAAGTT
>KZ809924.1:33651-45998 GCA_000696205.2 Oncopeltus fasciatus
TGCGATATATATTAATCAAGAACAGGTGGGATAGAGAGACTGCACTCAGTGAACTGCAGCACGCACAAAAAGAAAAAAATCACAAGTTCTTCTGCACTCTCTATCCCACCTGTTCTTGATCAATATATATCGCAGCCACGAGTGTTTCATATTCAAATATATTATTGTTGGAAGGAGAAGGTGTGAAACTTTGTAAAACTTAAGATTATTGATAAATTTTAAACTATTATAACTATTATATTGAATCAATTCTTAGAGAATACGCTGTGCTGATACTTGTATCCCCCTGCTTCCGGAAGTGTAGAAACAGGACTTCCTGTCGCTGATAGCCACATGTCAGACTCCTGCGAGCTAATCGCTAGCTATCGGCCGGCTGGGATGCGGGCCCAGCGATGGGGCAATGACGTCACTCCTCACCTTGGACCCGATCGGTCGGCCCCCTAGGTCCCTTTGTGATGGGGCTTCGGGCACGAGCTCTCAAAAGCCTGTCTCTCGTCATTGTTAGACGTAGTGGAAGGAGTATAGCGGCTCTCTTTCTGGGGCAACAGGGTACAGCCNAAAAGAAAAAATCACAAGTTCTTTGCATTCACAAGTTCTTCTGCACTCCCTATCCCACGTGTTCTTGATTAATATATATAGCAGCCGCGAGTGTTTCATATTCTATATGTATATAAATATGTATTATTGTCGGTAGGAGAAGGTGTGAAACTTTGTAAGACTTAAGATTATTGATAAATTTTAAACTATTACAACTATTATATTGAATCAATTCTTAGGGAATACGGTGCGCTGATACTTGTACCCCCCCCCTGCCTCCGGAAGTGTAGAAACAGGACTTCCTGTCGCTGATAGCCACATGTCAGACTCCTGAGAGCTAATCGCTAGCTATCGGCCGGCTGGGATGCGGGCCCAGCGATCGGGCAATGACGTCACTCCTCACCTTGGACCCGATCGGTCGGCCCCCTAGATCCCTTTGTGATGGGGCTTCGGGCACGAGCTCTCAAAAGCCTGTCTCTCGTCATTGTTAGACGTAGTGGAAGGAGTATAGCGGCTCTCTTTCTGGGGCAACTCAATGTATACAGCCAGATCAATAACGGCCACTCGACACTCAACTTGGGGAACTCCAGGAACATATGATTAATTTACTTACATGATCACCAATTAATAATATTTAACNTTAAGGATGTATTTATTCTCGACCAACGGTACACAAGAGAAGGCGCATGTTCAGGACACTGTTCTGACCGACTGTTTTTTCCCCGATTAATTAAGAATGGTACCCAATTAGGAGCATACGAGCACACCCATAGGAGCACACCAGGAAATCCTTTGGGTGCATTTGGCAAACATGGGACCTTTATCTCAAGAGTACAGTACATTAACCAACAGACCTGGCATTCATTTTTTTTTTTAATGTTAGAGAAAGATCAGATTGAATAAACGTAAATACATTTATTATTATTATTATTATTACAGTGATAAATTTATAATTATACAATATGCTGGAAATTTGTTTGTGTGTGTGTATGTATGTATTTTTTTATTTGTTTGTATGTCCTTCTTTGTTCTTTCGTACGTTTGTTCATTCGTTCATTAATGTCCGTCAGTCCGTCAATCTGTCTATATGTTTTCGTCTTTCTCTCTGCCTATCCGTATTTTATTTGTCTGTTTTCTGTCTGTCTGGGTTTTTGTCTCACTGTTTTTTGTGTGAGTGTTGTCAGTTTGTCTGTTTTCTGTCTGTCTAATCTGCGTATGTTTCCTTTCTCGCTGTTTTTTAACTGTTTGATATTGTCCGTCTGTTTTCTTACTAACAGTTTGTCTGTCCTTTTTTGTCTGTTCGTTTACAGCCTGCGTGTTTTCCTCTGTCTGTCTGTATTTGTTTATCTGTTGTTGTCTGCTTGTTTTCTGCTTGTTTTTTTTTTCGTTTTGTCTGTCGGTCTGTTTTTGTCTGTATGTTTTCTGTCAGTCTGATTTTTCTCCCTCTGTTTTCTAACTGTCTGTTTTTGTCTATCTGGGTTTTTCATTCTGTTTCTGCCTTTAAGTTTCGTTAAATTACTTGTCTGTGGGTTTTAAAGCACTCGGAAAGGTTTCCCATCTCCTCTCTGCCGCTTCTTGCTCCAGATATCCAATTGACCATTAATTTAAATTTATTTATTAAATTATTTTACATTGAAATCTGTTTCGATTACATAGCTTCTTCATTAAGATACTTATATCAGATTTTTCCTAAAGAAATGAAGTTATTAATTTCTGGTTATTTTATTGTAACAAAAATATTTTAAATTGTTTATATACAATGCCATTTTCCCCACCTATCACATGGGTTGTTTTTTTTTCTTCTTACAATCGGAGAGCGATAATTCTGTAATTATAATTTCCTGGGGATTACCGAGCTATCGGGGATAGTAACCACATCCTCGGCGATTCACCAACGTCTTGCTCTGGGACTTCCCAGTACTCGGGGGTGCACTTACGTGGCGGTATGCAGAGGCCCTATCGCACATGACAATCGCTAAAGGTTGTCAGTTAGGGGTAGTTCCTCAGATAGGGGTTCAAGAGGAAACGCGTGGGCAGCATATCGACTTCTGAGGAGTTTTCTTTTGTACTATCGGCGCCGGGATCCTCCGCGGTACGTCAATAGGAACAAGTTATCAATAAACGTTATCAATAAAAAAAATAACTTAAAGCATAATCAGATAACAAGACCTCCCATTGACGTATTGCAAAGGACATTATCTTTCCATATCAATCATCCACTGAAAGGATATATATTTTTTCTTTAGTTTATCACTGTTATGAAGTATTTATTTTCCGTCACACATGAGATAATTACATTTATACGGACGTAGTGTATACCTACAGGTTACAGGTATACGTAGGTGTATACCTACATTTTATTGTACACATATAAAAGTAAATCATACATTTGATCTGAAGAATGTCACTGTACAGAACACAAACGTTAGAAAATTTTACATCAAACGTGTTCTTCAAAATCTCATTATCAGAACAATTACTTAATTCAAAGCACGAATTACTCTCTTTGTGGATTTAAAAATCTATGAGGGGAAAAAAAAAAAAAACTTAAAATCCTAATTTTGCCTAAATTAGCAAAATATTTCTGATTTGTTATTTACAGTAAAAAGGAACCATTTCTTAGTAATTTTATTTTAATCTCATTGTATTTTCTTTTAAAAAATCTAAAAACCTTAAAAGGACTGAAACTATTAAAAGTTCTTTTATTAGTTTCAACGACTAGCGATAAAACTAAATAGTTTTTGTTCCACTGGTTAGAAGTATTTTTGAAAAAAAATACTAATATTAAGGAGCTTCGGTTTGAAATTATCTTCCACGTGAATCATATCGAACTAATAAAATGAGAAAATGAACACAAATTGACAAAAAATAAAATGAAAAAAAAATATGAATATATTAAATAAATACACTCCCAGATTGTTGGAGCTGTTCAAGAAAACACAGGGCACTGGACACACGTCTGATCCCACTAGATTACGACTGAACCGCTTACTTCATTTTACAAAACCATTTTAACACTATTCAGAAATGGTGCAGCAAACGGAGGAAAAAAATAAATGAATCCAAATGCGTCGAAATTAATTTTAACCAATCAATGTTGCGCACAATTACATCCCTTTGACTTTTTCGGATGAGTTCTACCTTGACTCACGACTTAATTGGAGCGAGCATACTAAAATCAAGTGACAAGAACTCAAGAGAAGCCAGATTCACATAAACTGTTGCTCACAGCTCACAACAGAAAACAAACTGACTCTCTATAAAGAATCGCTACGAACGATCTAAACGAACGGTGCAGAATTCTGATAGGCTCTTGCTAATATCCAACATCCAACGAGCACTATCCTTTCAATCCAAAATCCTAAGAATAATTGCAAATACTCCATATAATGTCTGTCTCATGACAACTTAAATATCCCTATCGTCCAAGTCCTTATCTCCACCTACTTCACAGTCTTCTACAACAACCACCAATTTCATCCTAATCCAAAAGCCCAATCCCTGTCTTCGGATTGAAATCCTTACAACCCTCCCCGACAACTGAAACGAAGTTTACCTCGCGACCTCTAGTGAATTAATGCCTAAATTAACTGGGAGTTTGGTCAATAGGCCGCTTCTTCTTGAGAAGTGATTTCTATTTCTTATAATTATTATTGTTATTATTTTACCTTGGAGTTGCGGCACTAGCCGATTTCTCAACGAAACTATTGCAATTCACAGCCAATTGAACAATATTGTTATCAAGTTTAAAAATGTATTTAATTTAACAGTAAGTATAAACAAATAAATTAATTAATTAAAAAAAGGGAAAACGTGACGTCATGAGTCCACCCTAAATTAATTTGTTTTGAGGATAATTAATATATATTACTAGAGATTAGTGAAAACTTCAGAGACGTTAGAGCTAATTTCTACGTCATACAATACTGTTTGACATATACATACACATATATATATAGGATAAGTTCGTTGAAATTGGCCTGGAAGAACGAAGTTATAGAGGATGACCGAAATTTATAATCTTAATATATTCGTCATCAAGTGCCCCCTGAAAGAAAAAATTGTAGAAAATAATAATTGTAAAATTTAATTTGATTTTATAAGATTTTTAAAAAATGATATTAAGAAATAAAATTTATAGTGTTATTTCAAGTGTAGGGTGGGATCTATTATTTTTTAAAATGAATTTGAATTCATTGCAGATTAATGAAAGTATTGATTTTTGGATGAAATTTGATTAGAGAGAGGAGGAAGTGGCCTCTTCTTTATAAGTAGTATATGTTATACGTCCACCATAAGCGAAATCATACTCTTCAGTAATGCTTCAGTGATGGTTCGTTCGTGAAATATTATAAGGGTGAACACGACCTTGGTCAGGCCTCTACTAATATACTTTCATGTACGTCATAGTGTATGATTTTGAATGACAACAGTATAATGCCTTTAGCGAAATAAACAGCCTTGGAATATATCACATTATGGAAGCAAGGCCACGTCGACGCCATGAGATAGGAATCTAGCGTAGACCTGAGCCAGGTGTTAGTTGTGATTGTTGTAGGTTATAATAATTCTCATTTATAGAAAATTTTCATCTAAAATGATCCTTTATATGGACATATTAAGAACAGAAATTGTTTGAATAAATAAAATATTTTTAAAATAAAATTAATAAAACAGGAAAACTCTTGTTATTGAAAGAATTGGTATGTGCATTTTAGGTGTATTTACGAAAAATATATAGAACAAAATAGTATAACAAATGGAGAGTTTTTTGACCGTAGATATTATTATTAGATGATTTTATTTAGTGTTCAATCAAGATAGATTTTTAAAAAATACAAATTTTAAAAAATAGTGTATTTTTTAAAAAGATTAACTGCCAACGTTTCGGCTTACATTGTAAGCCATCTTCATGGCTTCCTCAGTCATGGAAATGTGAACTTAGGGACAGGACGTCCTCTCTCGTCATCATGATAGGCAGCCCTGAAGATAGCTTACAATGTAAGCCAAAACTTTGGCAGATAATCTTTTAAAAAATACACTTTTGTTGAATTTGTATATATTTTTTTGTATCTACCTTGACCGAACCCCCTAATAAAATCATCTAATAGTAATCGTATAACTTTTTTTCTTTTCTTTTTTAAGGAAGGTACGTCCAAATGTATTTTCAAGTGTTGTCTCTATTATCTTTTTTTTTTTTTTTTTTTTTGCGTGTTAGCCTTCCATTCAACCACTTAGGGTCATGGAGGAAGGGGCTATCAACAGGTTGCCACCCCATTTTAAACACCCATGGCTCAGGACAAGCTTCTATATTATAAATAAAAGATTGACCTGGGCGGGATTTGAACCCGCGGCGTCAGGATTGCGAGACCCGTACGGATCCCCTGAGCTATCCCGGCGCCCCCTCTATTATCCTTAAAATATAAAAACGGAATTCAGTATTTAGATTTCATGGCAAATCCTTGAAATAATTCATATTTAGTTTGAAATCATAAGTTACTAAAGGGTGATTTGAGTGAGTTATTTGAGTTAAAGAGGTTTTAGGGAACATAATGTGTGTTATATTAAATTTAATGTTTATACTCTACTACTCTACAAACAAAATGTTCACGTAGAAATTTACAAGCGAATTATGATGGGCGGGACCTTTAAATTGCAAAATGAAGAATCAAGAGTCAATGCACTATTACAAAGAAAAAAAATAATACGGGGAAGTAAAATACTCATATTTCATTATATATGATGTTAAAGCAATTATTGTTTATTTAAAACTTTTAGCGCTGTCTATGCTTATCAGCATGTACTCTGATTTTATTAATGCTTTTGCTAGAACACGCGAATGAATTATGCACTTCCATAATTCATTTTCACGCCAGTTTTTACCTATTCAAAACCCAAGACCGAAACTCCGACCAATTATTTTTTATAAACTAATTACTTTATTTCTTTATTATGTAGAAAATTTAAAGTATTGTGAATGTAAGACTTGAAGGTTCAGTTCAACCAGCCAATTGTCATTGGGCAGAAGCAGAACAACGACATAACGGAACTAGATGCGGGTATTTCTACCAAGCTCGAACATCTGCGGGTAACTAGCATCCTGTACAGCTATTATTTCCGGCCAACGCTTAAAACGGTCCGACATTGTAAACTGATAAACATCCTCAGACTCATAAAGTCTCATCCATATTAACATCAGGCGGAGGCAAGAGTTCTTCAATAACCTTATGGGAATGCTCAACAATGTTCCACAATTTCAGTCCCTTCTGGGGGAGATCGCATGTTTACAAATCTAATCTTTCTAATATGGAGCGTATGTTCTAGCATTCATGGTGGAATCCATCATAAGATTAGGCCGAAATCTATTTATCCATAGTCGTTATACTTTCATTTAATAATTACCAAGGAGATGATATCAGGCACTATAACAGTGGGTCTCGTACCTACTTGGACGATTTCCATTGTGGGTCGGCTCATTTGATTACTGAAGAGCAAAAGATTCCAATTGAAGATTTAGTAGCTTTTTGAAGAGTCATAATAAGGATAATGTTTACATTGTCTTTTGTAAGTAAACAAGAAGCTAGGAACGCCAACCTCCCCTCCTCAATAACAATGTTTGAATAGCCAGTAACTAACTCTTGACAGAATTCACTATAGAAATATACTTATCACTTTATCGCTATTCTGTTGTAACACTGCTTCCATGAATGATTTAAAGCAACGAAGACCATTGAAAGGCCCCGGACCAGCCATAAGATAAGCACGTAAAGCCGCGCCCATTAAACACTTCTTGTAAAACCCAAATAACCCTCTGTTCTCAACTGTTCTCTCAAAATTGACAACATACTTATTCTTTATGCAGTAATGACATCTAAAGGGATGTGCATTTGCATCCAAATATAAATGGTGAGAGTTAAACATATAGAATATCCTTTAAAGTATTCTTACGTCCTTATGGTCGGAAAAATCTGTTATTACTCCTATAATGATCAGTTGGGGTTTTTTTTTACAGCATTAACTCAAGAATAATGTCTGTTTTCTGGTCAAGAGTAATTTATATATTAAATCAACTAATATTTAATGATAATAGCTTAAATCAGCTCCAATGATATGTGTTTTATATAAAATACCTGGATTAACACATTCGCTCTTTGGGCAACGTATTTCTCTTCTATACTGATATGAAAAGCAACTTTGATGTTTAACGCTAGAATCAATCCTGCAATTGCATCATTTTTTGTTTCTAAACAAAATGCATATCCACACTGCTGGAGAAAGTATATCACTTCATGAACTTAATCTACAACAACAGCTAACCAACTGATACAAGGGTAATTTTTAATTATCCTAGAGTATTCTCAGATAAACGAACACCCTGGACACAACACCAGTTACTATCCATCCAGTCAATTGTGTTACATGCCACGGTGGCGGAGTTGACATCTCCTAACAAATTGTAGTACTGCTGATAAATACTGGATAAGACTGTTCACAGACTAAGTTGGTTCTAGTAAAAACCACAACTCCCTATGGAGTATTATGTAATACAACCAACCAAGTGGGAGTTTTCAGTAACAGCAATCTGATGAAGAGATTCCAACTTGACCAAAGGAAATGCACGAAAGAATTTTAAATTTATTAGTGCTATTGACAGTTTGTGCATAGTAAAATACAGCCTCATTCGTTAACAAATCCCACTAATCAGCTCCTTCTTCTAATAATGGTCAATTATGAATTTTATTAAGTAAGTTCCAATTTATTTTCTTTTATAAAAGGAAAACATAATAATATAAATATAATGAGAAGACAAGCTGTGTACAGCTAGAAGTGGAAAAAACCTATCCGAAAAATATAAAGCTATGACTAGCTACCAAAAACTAGTACAAAGATAATATTTAGGTTCCCACTTATTACATCTATGCAGATAATGCTCAGTCAAATTGGGTTTACAGAAGAAATAGTGAGAGATTTATATATTCTTATTCACGCTACACGATAATAAATCAAAAATGGCGTACAAATAATCTTGATAATTTATATATTAACGTCACAAAATATTTTCACTACTGTTTTTTTTTTACAGATTAATAAACACACTTCAAAATAAAAAATGCAACTCAAGAATAAATGAAAAAGCAAAAATATCAATAAAATCTAACATTTATCTACCGTTTACTAACTGTAATCATGTATATACAATAAATAAATCAATTACAGTTCGTTAAAACTTCACGACCTCTAAAAACATAAATATGTAATCGATGACCAGTTTACAAAAGGTATTATCATAGGAATAAAATGGCCGGACCAACATTTCCCGACAAAGTTGAAATTCACGAAATACATACCTCACTGATGACGTTCCACTACATGAGTTAGATTAAGTAGAAAATCCTTCTACCACTCAACAGTAAAATTGTCTGAACTTGTAAATATTTGCAATTTAAAAATCCAAAGCAGTTTCTAATCAGCGGCAAGTAAATTGCATTTTTCATTAAAAGTTTCATGAAATCGAAATAAGTTTCCATAAGTGTTAAATAAATAGGCCTAGTATTTTTTTAACGCTGCGCAGTACCTTCTACTCAACCTTAAATAATAAGAAGTTTCAAAGCGGCATAACCAAAAGTCCCAAACGAAGAAGCTGCAAAAACGAGTATGATTTCCTAGGTACCATTAAATATGAAAGTAAATGACTCAATACAAAAAGTATTGAGAATAAAAGGCAAGATCGCTAAAGCAGGTTTTAGACTGTTCGGGAGTGAAGAGTGGAGATAGCCTTCATTATATAGTTACATTTGTAAATATCTTTTTTTAATATGCATTCTAGTAAAATGTAATAAACGATAAGTATATTCATTATGTAAATCATTAAAGCAGCCTTAAGAAAATTTTAATAAATTAAAATTTTCATTTAATTTTTATCAATTACTATCTGGTGCTTAACGCATATTACTGCTTTGTGCGTAAGTGGGAGTAAAGTTTCTACATTTGTTAAAAATATCTAGGCTCGAACTGTGCAACATGCTGTTTCTCTATATCAGCGCCTCTGACGTCACAGAGTGTGTTCCTTCACCTAAATCTATATATAGCAAATCTCATTGATAAGTGGATCGTTAAACTCTATCGTAACTTCTGAGAGAGGAGCATTTTGCAATTATTGATCTGTTTACGTCCGGCGTATACTGTTACAACAACTCCCAGCAGGAACGCCATGTTAGACATATTTGTAAGATTCTTCCGAAACAAACATTTCTATAAACATTTATAGACAATAGACGTAAGAAAATTTCGTTTGAGACCAATTATGTTTAATAACATTTTCGTAACTCAAATAACAACTATATTATTTTCATAAATTTTTGTCTCCTTTTAACCCTCGTTAACGTCTACCTGTCGGCCTCGGAGGTTAGACTCTCGACATTCGTGCGGGGAATTTAATAACTTATCAGACTTGTCCTGGTAGCATAATTGGTAAATACACCGGCCCGGATAGCAGGAGATCCAGGTTCGAGTCCTGGCTGGGACAGTTAGATTTTATTCTTTTTCCTTGCACTAAAAATTGTTAAAATTTACGTGGGATTAAATACCACAAAAAAAATATTATTTATATTTGATACAGTTCTTTTGTCGCTAATAGTAACGAAGATGCTAAGCATTCTTCTATTTATTTTTTGCTAAATCCCATTTCCACCTATTTCAGCTATTAACTCATCAAAAAGTACTCAAAAATAAAAATTTTAATACTAATAAAAATTGCGAACGTTAGAGTTCAAATGCTCTCACACACATTTGTTGATAGAAATATTTAAATATTAATACAAATAAATTTCATTTATTTAAAATAATTTAAAATTCTGTTTTTTGCCCAAGCTGAATTTAATTTACAATAATCCGAAACAAAATTTACAGCGAAATACAAATAAATTTTGTATATTTTAATAAATCACTAAGAATTTTTTCTCAAAAAATTCTAGATACTGAACCGCAAAATCAAGTTCAGCCAAGTAAAGTATATTCTACGTATATATGGAAACCGTTACTCCAAACAAGTAACAAATCAAGTTCGTAGTAAGTGATGCTTGGCTGAAAGATACGACAGGGCGTCACCAGGAACCCCATAACGACTCTGACGAGGCCATAGATGGTATGGTTCATAAGTTCTCAATAAAGCCAGTCCATGCGTCACAAATCGCAGACTATGACGTCAGAAGCGGTAGGCATCGAGATTCACGGTAGCAATGCATTGAGTGAACGGCTCCTTGGCAAATGTGATTAATTCTCTTGGCAGGGGGAAGAGAAACCTTGAGACTACCATTGAGGATCTCGGCCAAGGGACTGTTATCGTGTATGCAACAATATTTACATAACTGATGGCTCTCAAGTCCCTGTGTTCGCTGCTTCGCAAACCTTCCTTGAGGTAATTCTTATTGATCTGGCTCTTGGTATTCTAAATAACTTCATCCATCAAAGTCATGATATCCTTCAATTCAATCCTTATATGCTTCAAATAAAACATGATAGAAGGAGTCTATTAAAAATATGGATGCTCTATCCAGTGGTAGGTAATTATTTATAAATATCTAAATTATAAGAAAGCGTACAGTTGAAATATTAAGATAGATTTTTCCATTTTTCATTTTGAGTATTCTGATTTTTTATTATTTTTATTAATAATAAATAGCGTAATTAATTTCAAATACGTGATGTCTAAAGCATCTCCATAATTGTACAAAATATGATCATATCTGCAGAACTAACCAAAGAAAATATAACAATATTTAGATCCATTTGGAGTCAAACTTTAACAGACCTTGTGCTAAGTCTACTGAAAGGTGATAAACACCCTATCGGGCTATCCCACGATTTATATCGAACTAAAAGGTGAGAGGAAAAAAGACCATTGCGTAAAATGAGAAGAACCTGGGGGGAAAGGACATGGAGGGGGAAAAGGACATGGAGGGGGAGAAGGAACTGCGCACCGAAAGCGATAGTCAGCTTATCCTCCAAAGGGTAAATGTGAAGAAGACTGTATTTAATCCTATGGCGTCGACATGCATACATAAAGATGGTACCCTCCTTAACCATTAAATGGTACCTGAAGAAGTGGGTCCAATACTTCAAGAAAACATTAACCAGAGGCATATTTTTGTGAACGGAAAGAGAGGATAAACTTGAGAGATCTCACTCTGCGTGTACTAATAAGCTTCACTCAACTATCTTTACGAGATGATTCTGAAAAAGAACTGGAAAAACATCTGGCAGGATTTCGGAGAAGATCGAGAAGATAGTTGGGGTAAGTGGAATCTGGTGGAGGAGGAAAACAAAAGGTGATCTCTTAGACCTTGATATCGTCACCTCTGTACAATATGGCTGACGTGGAAGGACAAGGCACGCATTAGAATGGACAGCAACCGAACTCCGAAGTAGATGATTGACCAAGGAGGTGCACAGGATGACGTGGAAGGCCGAATATGATATGGACAGACTGCATAGCCTATGACGCCAGAATGTTGCTTGACCCTTGGAACAGAAGGAACAGAGGCGGCTGGCGGTGGCTGTTGGAGGATTGGAAATCTTGGTAAAGTGACCTCGCTCTTCTTATTACTCGTACATAGTGAATTAATTAATTAATAGAAGAAAACAAATTTTTTCATTGAAAAAATAATTACAAAATGTATTACTGTATCATACACACACACACACACACACACACACACATACACATATATAAATATATATACGATTAGGATTATTATCAGGTTATAGGGCGATCAACATCATGGTTATTACGCCCATATATATAGTTTACG
>KZ809925.1:20306-55333 GCA_000696205.2 Oncopeltus fasciatus
ATAATAATATTAATAATTATAATAATAAATACAAAATGAACAACTACAAACTAAGGAAAGAAGTGTGAATTGTGAGACAGAGGGTGGCAGGGTTTGAGGAGCTTGTGGTTTTGGCCGCGTAGTGGCGCTAGGGTCGACCTCTGCAGACGGACGGTGCCAGTAGGCAGCGAGCAAGCATCGGTGCTGTCTCTGAGCACTGAGCTGAGTCCAAAACCTCTCCAACAGTTCGCGAAACTTCTACCCAGCAGCTGATTTTTCACAAGTGGAGCTGACGGCCTCAAAGCCTCACCCGGACTTTCGACTACCCTTCAGGGCTGTCACACTGACTGGTACATCCTCGGAGAACAGTTAGAGTACCTCACGTGTCCTCGACTTCAGTTCTGTTTTTGTTGGTTCCGAATTCTGTTCTTTCTTTTTCGCTCACTAATAATATTTTGTGTTTGTGTATATCTTGACTTAGTACTTTCCTGGTTCAAAAAATGCGGACTAGTCATTGATAAGGTGAGTTTAGTCAGCTTAATTTCGATGCTATTTACTTAATAATAACACTATTATATATCCTATTATTTTTAATGTTTACAAGCATTGATTTTTTTCTATAAAACTGTAATTCTAATCTTAATTCTATAAAACTGTAATGTAACTGTAATCTTAGTACAAATTCCATATTCTACTCACTTTGTCCAGGGAAAATGTCATTTTAGAAACCTCAAGTGCTCAAGATTCACAATTACTGTACATATCTTATTTCTATATTGTATACTACATAGCTTCGAGTAATATATTATTTCGTAAAATAGAAATAAAATGTATATATCTTTATATTTGTTACTTTAAGATAACACACTTAAGTAATGTTATATATGCAGGAATGTTTGTGATATAAATTAGAAAAAATTAATTAGATTAGAGGCCTTTAAAAATAATTTTTTTTCAATATTAATCTATTTTAAACACATAGTTATTAGCAAACAATTATTACTTCGTGAAATATTAATATGTTAAACTCCTGAAATTTTAAAACTCGTTTTTTGTTTATATTTCAATTTTTGTATTATGAATTTAAATATTCATTTTGACTGTCATAATATATTTAAAGTGTTTACCTGCAATAATTAATTGATTAATAATATCAATATCAATATCTGCATTAATAATGCTTGCTTTAAGATTATACATTTAATACAATAGGAATAATTAGTGACAATAATAATAATAGTTATAACAGTACTCTTAAAGAGTGGCGAATACGGATACTTGATTCATTATCAACGATTACTTTTTATAAGAACTGTTTTCGAAAATGCAATAAATACTATTGAGCAGAGGTATATAACCATTTATTGTACCAACCATGCAAGGAGCTATATTCAAAGAAAAAGTATGTTATTAATTGCTTACTCATTAGTTTTAGCCCGCTAAGAATGTAAAAGTAAAGATTAATAACCTTTTTAATAAAAAAAATTTGTTAATATTGCTTAATTGAGTATGTAGTTAATAAATAAAATAATTTCAAAAAAGTTAGATTTTAGAACTCATAAAATAGTGGACTTTAGTATTTTTATGTTGCATGAAACTCTACTTCTCTTCGTCCGGAATCTGAAGAAAATTCTTGACATTAATAAACATCTATTTTAGGTACAAATGATGAATTTACGACGGAAGCTTTGGGAACGATGGTAAAATAGGTGTAAATTTAGACACATTTGTGGAAAGAAGAGGTGGTAAGTTCGATAAGTGTAACACTATTCAAGTTAGAGCTATTTTTAGAGATTTCCTTGAAATTTAACTTTCTTTGATTCGACTAAAAAGCAAAAAACATGAAGTATAGAAATCTTTTACTTCTCAGGGACAGGCGTAACCCTTATCTTTAGTTTCATTAAATCTCTAAATTAGTTTTCGGCTAAAATTTTTGTAATTGTTCAAATACAAATGTAATTGTTCCTCTAAAAATTTGATGTAAATATGATTTTATTTTTTTTTTAAACTGTGTCATCATTTTGACGAAAATATTTTATTTTCATTAACTAAAATTCAACATAATATAATGTGAATCCAGAAACCTAAATCGGTAAGCTGTAGAAAATATAAGTGCTATTAACAAGGTAAGACTTAATATAGAATAGAATAGAAAAGTACGCCTAAATAGTTAGTAACTAAAAATAATAATTAGGAGGTTAGTTTTTTATTACTAAAGTTAAATCCTTCCATCCTTAATATGACACAAATTGTTTTAAATCTCTTACATGTCACTTGTGATTGATTGATTGGTACTGATGAAAATTGATCTGGTTCAAATAAGAAAAAAATACTTCGTTGTCCCACTATTTTAGGGTTTTTTCTAAAGGATATTTCGATATTTGTATATATGTATTTACAGATAAACGCAACGAAAGAGGGGTGATTTTACACATCATGTAGCGATATTAATCAGTTTTTTTTTCTTTATGCCCCGTTCAGCACATCACCTTTCACAGTTAAGAGCCTAACTCTTTTCATGAAACAGGTGTACCAAATTAGATTGAATTTACCATTTCAAAATTGCACCCAAGTCCGTACGAGATTGATTCTTAAACCTATAGAAGTTAAATATTAAAACTGTTGTACCTGGAAACCTAACAAAACTAAGATATATTTCAGTTTTATTTAAACACAATTTAGTTCTGCTCAATACTCCTAACAATGCCAGAATAAAAATTCAATTTTCAATTAGCAATTAAAAATTGTATTAAATTTATTTCTAATGTTTCAAAGATTATTTAGGGACTAAAGGCACAAAAAATATATTTAAAACTACTGTTAAAATATATATTAAAATATTTATCGTAGTTACGCTTTGGGTAGAAGTGAAATTTAACAAAATTAAAAATCATTAAATTCTACATGATTAAACATATTGGTAATTCTATATAATTTATTAAAATGCTGATTGTTAGAAAAACATCTTTCCTTGGCTCCGATGGGAGAGCCCTATATTTATTATGATAGTTCCAAAAGCGCTTAGCTTCCGTTTAACGGGAAATTAAACTTTAAGCAAAGTTGGGATTTTTTTTTCTTTTTAATCTTTATATTGAAAAACTTTTTCTTACTACTTCCAAGTATGATCCATTTGGTTTGGCTGAAGAAAACATATAAACATAATCACATATATCGACGCATCTTCCGAGAGATAAATCTTTATAACTTATTTTTTTCTTACACATCCTTATAATTTAAGGATGAATAATAAGGATGTGTAACGTTTGGTGTTATTAAATTTTTTTTTAAATTTTTGGCAAACTGCTGAACAAATTTGATTGAAGTTTACATTACAGGTTAGATTTCAAATTAGCTTCTAAAATAAATACTAGTTTTTTTTTTTTTTTTTTTTTTTTTTTTTTTTTTTTTTTTTTTTTTTTTTTTTTGTTTCACTTGTTTATTAAAATGAATCTATCTTTAATTTTTTTATTTAAATGAATATCTGCAAAACCCATAGATTTATAATATAATTCCGAAATTAAGTTTTAAGTTTTTTTTAAATAAAATAATTTAAATTTTGTTTTACTGGTTATTGTAAGAAATTAAACTTTGTCATTGTCAATGTTGAAAATATTAATATCAGCTTTAAATAAATAACTAAATAATTTGAAGCACTTTTGTGTGAAAAGTGTTCTAGCAACCACTCTTTATTGATTTTGAGTATTTGACTGGTGAAAATGTCTGATATTCATCGTATATTGCTACATTTCGGTAATAACTCAGGTGGAAGGTAGCGAGTAGTTTTAGATAATGTTGTTATCTGTCGAAGCGCCATTTTGTGATATCCATAGTAGCATTTCCCCTGCTTCATTCTTTCCTTTGTTTTCACCACCCTAGTGATACCCACACTTTCCACTAGCCATTTTTTCTCTTCTAGGGAGAGGTAGAGCTCTTCAAAATCAAAAATATATACCAAGAAAACAATTTGTGCTCTGAAAAATGAAAACCCGAGGGATTGACATGGCATATTTTTGAAAGCATTAAAGGGCTTTTATAAGTCTAGTTGTTTTTCCAAACTTAAATTAAATTAATTTAAATTTAATAAATATAAAACTTTAGAGTATTTTTTTTTATTGGTTTTAAGTAAACGTGGGTTCATATCTATTTCCAAAGGTCTTAAAATGTTAAAATATGTTCTTCTACGCTTGGGCTCTGATTCATCCTTCACCTCAGCTAATGTTCATTGAAGTTATCAATTGATCATTTTAAAAAAATGGATAAAATTTAAAAAAACAAAATTGATAGTTTAGAAAAGTCTCAATCTTTTATAAGAACCAAAGGATATGATGTACCTGCAAAAGTATTATAAAGTAGGCCTTCGGTAAATTTAAAAAAATATACCTATTAGGAAATACTCTTATGTCATTAATCAGGAAAAAAATTATTTCCAAAGTTACTAAGAAATTAATCTCTTCTCTTGGGACAAAATGTTTGTTTATTAGCTCTAGCATTTTTATTATTAAAAGCAAAAATATGTATGCGTTTGCAATATTATTTAAAAAAATTTTTAAACTTCAAATTTTACTTCAATCAAATGTTTTTTTCTGAATTTTTCTGAGGGGAAACTTGTAGAAGCTGGAGACAAATATGAAAAAAGTAAAAACTATGGTAAACACACAATTTTAGGCATAGGTATACAAACTTGTGCCATTCAAAGGTCACTCAGTTATGAAGAGAAGGTCGATGGTCCTTCCATTACTTACACGTTGAAGTACGACCCTTTCAAAGGGGGTAGTAGGGGAGGTCTGGTGGTCTCTTAGAAGGATTTCAAAACTTTCCTCTTATTGTTACTCTTCGCTCTATTTCGTACCGAGACATGCTAATTCACCGCCCCTAAAGTTCCCGATTTGCTTGCATTTGTCCAGTAGACCTAGCACAACTTGAGCCGTGGGGGGGGGGGATGGTATTTACCTTCGCCTTAGCTTATTCGACCGGGTCCTCCAAGGAGCAAGGAAACTCTCTCTGACGCAAGAGCTGCGTATAAATGACAGGTTTTCATGACAAAGTTGAGCTTTAGGCGAAAAGGGCTCTAAGAAGAAACAGGTAACGACAGAGTCATCCTAATATCGTCCAGAACAGAAAGAGGAAGGCATCTAAGACATCTCTCAATTACTAAATAAGTAATCATCCTTATTAGGGTTGAAATCTAATGAAACATAAAAGTAAAAATGTAATTTTACATAAATTATTTTTTTTTAAATAATAAAAAGGAATTTGTTAATTTTTTTTCCGTATTTAATTTTTAGTTTCAGCCACTTGTGAATACGTCTAACATCTTTCTCCCTGAATTTTCAGTTGTTGAACTCTATTAACATTTTAAAATATTTTCATTATATTAATAAAATGTTATCAAAAAATATTAATAAACATTAATAAAATAAATAAATATAAAATTAATTAATTAACGGCAATGACGTAGCTGTTAGTACGTCCAGCTCTGGACCATCTAACTTTTTGTTTTTCTTTTTCTCTTTGCTAGAAGTCGATCCTTTCCTAAAAAAACTGTAAAAATATAGTGCGTATCCTACCCCAGATGTTTGTGAAATAATACCTAGTGCGATACCCATTTCATAAGGAAGGAGTGGTTGTGAACAATTGAACAACGGCTCGTAAAGCTCATAATAACAAATAATACCACTTATACGTGTCTGTTAAGATGCAGAGGAATATGAGCTGTATTTTTCAGATTGTAACAAAAGGTCGAAATCTAGCCATGGTAAGAGGAATTATATGTTGTCTTCAATAAGTAATATCCACATGTCAGGTCATTCATGGATAGAGATGCTACATACTTGAAACATATTTTAAACATCCAAGGCTCTGGGAAAGCTTTTAATTCGGGATGAAAGTTTGTCATTAGCGGGGCTCGAACTCACAGTGACAGACTTTCTTTAGCTATGCCGGTGCACTCACACTTTGAATTAAATGAAATAAAAAAATTATATAAACAATTAATGAGAGGGAATAGAATCAAAAAAATTATCTAGCTAATGTAGAGGGAATTTAATGAGATATCTTGCTCTTCCTGGTGGTGTAATGGCTTAGCACGCCGGCCCGGATAGCAAGTGATCCAGGTTCGATTCCTGGCTGGGACTGATAGATTTTTTTATTCTATTCCCTCTCATTAATTGTTTAAAATTTACGTGGGATAAAATACCACAACCAAATTAAAATATTTATATATTTTTGGCTACCGCCAAAACGTGAAAGAGAGAAATGTGTTTGAAAATGGCTTTCCAGGAAAAAATACTTATTCTAGTCCATTCGAGTGGCTTAATACAGTCAAAGTGTGGCATTGTATTCGCCCACATTTCATTCATATTATCCGTGATTTGAGAGAGATTTTTTTTTGATTATGTAATTACCATTTAATGTCATAAATGGAGGGTCCTCTACACATGTTTGGGCAGTGGGAGAACTTATTATTTCAGCAGTGTTTGCTATATTTTCGAAATTTTGTTTTTCCTGAACGCTAGATAGATATTTATGGTTGAAGTTATAAGAGGTAAATGAATTGTTTTGCCCCACTTTTTTCACTGATAATCATTATAGTAAACGATAAAGATCAAATTATGTGAATATAAACCGTAAATATTAATTTAATTTATTGAATTAATAGATTAAGTAGAATATGAATACTTTTAACACTTTGGCTAGCAATTGAATTCCATTTTTGTAAATTAGAAAATATGACTTTGAATGCCCGAACATGAGAGCATGAGGCATAAAATCTGTTAAATTTCTTAATGGATAGACTTATGGATAGAATCTAGTTTATGAAATCGTAGAAGGTTTTCACAGTATGAAAATGAGGATAAACAGGATAGGAGTTGTGCACAACCCTGTAGAACACCCTTTCGCTCTCGTAATGGGAAAACGCCTTGGCGTTTGCTAATTTCGCACAGGTCACATCCCCTTCTTAACCACTACCCTCCTGCAAACTTATCATGTTAAAGTCGGAGTTGGCTTCCTTACACCCCCTCCCCCTCTCCTTGAAATATGGCTCTTCCACCCCTGTGTGTGGGGGTATGGGTGGGTTCATTAACTTTTCATGCATGCTTCCCTTCCTTCTCGTATACTCTCCCCCTGTGTGTGAGGGTGTTTCTCTCCCCTTCTTGGATAGAGAGCTCGTCTTCTCGGCAATCAGCCTTATTTTCGTACTTTCAAGCAGAATTATGAGAAAGTGAATTCTTGTTTACCGGAGACGCTTATACTCTAACATAATTAATTGATTTACTTATTGAAATGAAAAACGATAAACCACAATACTTTACTACGATTCCAAATTTTTTGTACTACGCTTTTACCTCAGTGCTCTTTTTTTTTTTACATTCATAACAAAATCACCGGAGTTTTATCTTCAATTAGATGAAGCTCAATAGATATATTCCTAATTGGCTGATAATTGATCTTATGTACATTGAGCAAAGCTTTTTTTTATTTTTTTTTACCTTTATCATGTACCATTTGCTAGAAAACCCTGTCACGCAGAAACTGCGTTAAATAAGTGGATTCCTCAGTATCTTAGGTGATGAACTCTTGTATTTGATAATAAATAATAGGAACGATTATAATAACAAGTTTATTACACAAAACTAATTATTACTTGTCTATATCAAAAATAAATCATTGTGCTCATACATTACATTTGTTGCAATACCCCTTTGATAAGCTAATTTTAGTTTGCTTTAATACAACCACTCTCATTTATCGATTCAATCGTTCCTCTTTCATTTTTCGAAAAGGAACTCCCCTCCTTTCATGAATGAAAAATTCTAATTAATGTTCTCTGTTTTGATGTTTCAAAAACAGTTTGATGTTCATAATTACATGATAAATTGAAATCCTAATTATAAGCTTTGAAAATTGAAATAGGTTATGTACGTCAAAAAATTAAATTAATAAACATTTTTAAATTTTATTATTCATATTCATTATATCATTCCCTAACCAAGCCTTCGGCTCATACTTATCTTCAACTTTTTTCTGAAAGGAAATCTGCTGGCATTTGACATAACATATTGTTGCTACATACTGTCTTTAAACAGCAAAATTCTGTAAATTGTAAATTACTATGATACATAGTAAATTTACTGTGATCTAAATACAAAAATATTCGATAAAATTCTAAAGATGGGTTACAATGTTTAATGTAAACGCTAGCTAAAATTTATACAAGTTTAAAATTTAATAATTGCTGAAGATCGCATCATATATTATGTTCCCAAATATCTTAATTTCAATTCATGTTGAAAGGTTATTATAAAGGGCCTTCTCTATTTCTCATTATATGAAAAATTTATCTTAATTTGAAAATATAATCAATTTTGAAATTTAATACATTATTGTTTGTATAATCAAACATTAAAATATTGTTATGAGAAAAAAAAGATAGTTAAAATGATCTAAAATAGTAAAAAAAAATTCTTTTTTTCTTAGTAATTAAAATAATTTTATTAAAGTTTTAAATAGATATAGCAATTAAAATCATTTTGTTAAATAGTTAATTCAAAATTTCATTCGAAGCAATCAGTGATATTTTTGGTTTATTATAAATTTTATTCATTTCATTTTTTCACATAAAAATTGAAATGATTGTAGAATAAGGAATTTCTTATGAGACTCGGCAGGTTTTAAGCTTAAGGGTGTTTTCCCCCGGGTTCTGGAAGGAGTACTTGGCCGGGCAGTTCCTCCGGAATTTCGCCTGCTCTTAAATGGGGAGGATAGCCATCGATAAATCCCCCTTAACCCTGCAGAGTGGTGGGACAGAAGTCACGGCCGTCATCAACATCCAATCAGATACAAGGGGTGGACTCCGCCCCTCTAGATCTGATGAATGAAAACCCTCACGCGATAATACAAAGAGCTCTCTTTAGTTTTTCCACTAATTAATTGATCGTTATTTTCCTTTTAGAGGGCGGAGTGAATTGAATTCGCCCTATGATTTAAGCTCTCAAGTCTGATTGTAACATTGTCCAAAGTAACTACTTTCATTAGTTAAAGGCTTTTTAATCTATTTATATTTGTAAGCTTCAGTTATTGCACATGGAATTTGTACTAACTCCACAGTATATTTGAAAATATCCGTGCAAATTAGCCACTTCTCTCATTTGTTCAGTTTTGTGTATGACAACCTCAGTGAGGATATGAGTCCAGCCAAATAAGTCCTTACTCGTCCTCACTCCTAAACTGATAATTATTTAAATTCATAATTTCAATTTTAGTAGCATTACTATTTTTAAACGGATTATCCAAAAGGGTTTCAATTTATTCATGTTGTTTCCACAACACAAACTTGGAACATTGTAACAGATCTTTACCAACTATAATTAGGAAAAGTTAAAAATGACATTTATTTTCCGGCTTAAATCTTGCTCTTAGTGAAATAAAACATGTGTATAATTTAATTTCCTATTATTTTTATTCGGTACCATTTTCACTAAATTTGCATTTTAAAGAAAATACTTTAGAATAGAATTTATAGCAAAATTGCTCCCACCCCGGAGGGAGCTGCCCACTATCCCCAAAGTCCCTACTCCGCCCTTATCAAATGATCTGCATACGTTATTTCACTCCTTCTTCTCACGCCTTAACTCCCTCATTTCTCCACTCATACCTCTACTGACCAACCTGGTCACCAAAATGACCCTACCAACTCCCACAACATGATTCCCCAATTCAAGAATTCCTTTAATATCCTCCTATGGAACGGTAACGGCATTCGGACGCACACTGACGAACTCAAACTGGTACTTGATAACAAAAACGTATACGTAGTATTACTGACCAAAACGCGACTAACTAAACGAAATAATCTAAAAATTGCTGGCTACCACACTTATAGGACAGACCATCTTGACGGACGAGCTCATGGTGGAACTGCACTTCTTATCAAGAAATCCTACACCCATCATATCCTACCCTCTACTTTCAGCAGTGTATTGTCCTCCAAATAAGCCAATCACTACACCAGAGTTTTCTACTTTCTTAAAAGACCTTGGTCCCTGTTTCCTAGCCGGTGGAGACTATAATGCGAAACACTTGCAATGGGGATCGAGAACGACCAACTCCCGTGCCCGTGCTTTGTGTAATGCGATATCATCCCAAAACCTCAGCACAATTAGTCCTTCCTCTCCAACTTATTGGCCCTCTGAAGTGAACCGCGTTCCTGACATCCTACACTTCTTCATTTCCAAAAACCTTACTCCTCGTTATTATTCCGCTTCGAACTTAAACGAGCTCTCCTCTGACCACAGCCCAGTTCTCCTAACGCTATCCTTGGATTCCTATTCCAATACAATTACCTCCCTCCCTCAGTTATGGCCCAGTCGACTGGGCCTTGTTTAGAACTCTCATAGAAGAGTCACTTGACCACGGAATCTCTCTGAGAAACTCTGATGATCTAGATGACGCTGTACATTCGTCATGCACAAACATACAGCAATGCATGTATATGGCTAATCTCAAACCAAAATTTACCAAATACTCTTCTGATTCCAAAAAACCACTCCCATATTCGCTTAAAAAGCTCATCATAGCGAAAGGCCGCTCAAGAGCAGGAGCTAAATTCCTTTGGATTGCTACTCGCAGAATCCTCAAGAGCCGTGAAGCTTCCACTCCCTTGGGTCGAGGAGATGGTTCCTGGGCCTCTTCTGACAAAGACAAGGCCAAAATGTTTGCCCAGCACCTCAAGCAAACATTTACTCCTCATTCAGATCCCTTAGACCTGTCCAAAACCGCGGAGACTGAGGAGTTCCTGGACATGCCATTACCTATGTCCTTGCCACTCAAGGCAGTAACACCTTCCGAGTTCAAGTATATAATCTCTCATCTGCCTAAGCGCAAATCATCCGGATATGATTTAATCAGTTGCCAAATTCTCCGTAATCTTTCCAAGAAGGCAATTGTATTCTTGACCTACATTTATAATTGCATATTCAGAACTACCCACTTCCCTCTCCACTAGAAATATTCTGATATAATACTATTTCCCAAACCTGGAAAATAACCCATAACCCCTCATCCTATCGTCATATAAGTTTCCTTCCTTTACTTTCAAAGGTTTTCGAAAAAATACTCTTAAAACGAATGATGCTTTCCATTGAACTCTTCAATATTCTCCCAAATCATCAGTTCAGCTTCAGAAGTAAGCATTCTACTGTCCAGCAAGTGTTTTGTGTCGTAGACTACATTTCCTCTTCCCTTGAGCGCAAAGAGTACTGCCAAGGAGCTTTTTGGGATATTTCCCAAGCATTTTATAGAGTCTGGCACAGTGGTCTTCTGTTTAAACTGAAATCCATACTTCCAAGTAACACTTGCCTTATCCTTTAGTCATACTTATCCAACCGTTTCTTTAGGTTTCGGCAAGGATTAGATTAACCCGATTTTTAACAAGTGGTAGCGGGAGTTTCTCAAGGTAGTGTGCTTGGACCAATCCCATTTATCCTGTACACTGCTGACATCCCTACCTATTCAAGTACCCTCTCAGCTCTATTTGCGGATGACAAAGCTATCCTATCCTCCCATCCCGATCATAAAACTGCTTCTAAAAACATACATGATCACCTCGAAAAAAAAATCAAACAATGGTGTAGCAAATGGAGAATAAAAATCAATGAAGAAAAATGCGTTCAAGGTAATTTCCAACTGCGGAAGAAAGACTTCCATGAAATTGTGAAATTTAACAATATTCCTTTGCCACATTCAAATTCCGTTCGTTACCTTGGGTTCCATCTTGACTCACGACTTACATGGGGCGAACATACTAAAATTAAAAGACAAGAACTCAATCGGCGATTTGGACTGACGCTCTACAAAATCTTATTACGACCAATCTGGACTTACGGTGTAGAAATCTAGGGTGCCGCTAAGCCTTCCAACATCCAAAGAATCCAGCCCTTTCAATCCAAAACCCTGAGAATATTTGCAAATGCTCCCTATTATGTATCTAATTCATCCCTTCACCACGATCTTAATATCCCTTTTGTACAAGACTTTATTTCTTCCCGCTTCACCCTTTTCCACAGTAAACTGCCATACCATCCTAATCCACTAGCACAGACCATGTCTTCCAACTGCATCACCTACAACTCTCCCCGTCGACTCAAACGAAAATGGCCCCGTGACCTCCTATGGACATAATCTGTAAATAATTTGAGAATGGTGTCATAGGTCACCTTCTCTCATGTTATTGACATTGAATGTCTTTTTTTTTAAATTCATTCTGGTGATCAAATTACAAAATGTTTTAATTTAACAGAATGCAATAAATAAATAAAAGTTTATACAAAAAAAAAAAAAAAAGTTATATTCGTAAAGTTCTTCCTTATCAAATATATTTTTCTTAAAAATGTACAAGATGCAGGAAGAAAAGCTGCTTATGTTTCTTTTCAGGGATGATAATTTGATTGATTCAAAGAAAGCAATATTTCAATGATTTTCTTCACTGAAGAATTTGACAAAACTAAAAGTGTGTGTGGTTATGAATGTTATATGTGTACAGCTAATAATCATATTTCAGAGAGAGAATGAGAGAGAGAGAGAGAGAGAGCATTTCTCATAAAGAAGAGATTTAAATGAAAAGTGCCTTAGCTGTGAGGGACACAGCTTGGCCTCCTCAATCCGGGGCCAAGTTCGGGGATGAGAGGCTAAGCCTTAACGGAGAGACTCCGAGACGCATTAACACCTCCCCTGCAAGCACATCTAATTGCGTTAAATATTAATTTAGTTTTGCTACCTCCGAATGCTTGGAAGGGAGTAACTACTTCGAGGGAAACTTAGCACTCACCGTCTTGTGAACCTCCAAGTACCAAGGTCTCTCTCTCTCTCTCTCTCTCTCTCTCTCTCTCTCTCTTTCTCTCTCTCTCTCTCTCTCTCTCTTCTCTATCCTTGTACTCGCACCAACATATATATTCCTTGTTTTCCATTGCTCTTCCTCTATCTCTTTATAAGGAGTTTTTATTGACCGTAGATATTATTATTAGGTGATTTTCGTTGGGGTTCGTTCAAGGTAAATCCAAAAAAATACAAATTAAAAAAAAAGTGTATTTTTTTAAAAGGAATTTTTTTTTGGATCTACCTTGACCGAACCCCAACTAATATCATCTAATAATTTATCTCTTCATCTTCCACTATACCAATTCACTAGGATTTCTCTCCTCTCAAACTACACTCTTTCTCTACCATTTTCACGTTATCTAACTCACGATTAGTCGGCCTCTTATTACTTCTCTGACAGAGTTCTATCCGACCGAATCGCCAATCATCATCATTCATTGTGCATAATTTTTTTTTTTTTATTCCATTAGGAAGCCACTTGCCAAATCGCGTTAAGAAAAATAACTGATCATTACTACTATATTATTAAAAAGTATGATTCTTTTCAATCCCCCTTTGATCAGTTCGCTCAATGCCATTCCGCAGTTATCCCTTTTTGATCCTCGATATTCCCTTACTAGTGAGTGATTAATATTACACAATTGCTTTACTTGTATTTCTATTGAAATATATTTTTCCCTGGCAAGCTGTTGCATGTACTCCTTCAGCAGGTGTTGGCGATGAATGACCTAGTTCTCTTGACGAGAAGCAGGCGTCTACCGACCACTGAGTGATTAATAGTCTATTTGAGGTCGATTATTACATTTACTTTCTTGTAAATTAAGAGCAAAATATTTTTTTCCCTTAGAACTTCTTCTTAAAATATTGTCAATAGATAAATGTTAGGAGCGTATTTTTTCCTCCTCTTTAGCCAATTAATAATTATTCCAATATCCTTAAAAAAGAAGAGCAACGATTAAAAAGTAAATCCACCTAACGTAGGTCAGTTGTATTTTTGTTTTCTTAAATCTTGAATTTATTATGGGTGCTGAAAATAATAAAAGGGCCGAACTTTCCAAGTAATAAATAAATTTTGTTATTTTATTTTACATTAAAATAACACTAATAATAGGAATCATTAAATAATAAGACGATCTTAAACGATAAGAAGTTATTTCCTTGGTTGACGTAATTCCACACAGGACATAACATCTTATCACTATTTAATGAACTAAAGAAGCTTGGCAAATGTTCACGTAGGCTTCGACGGTCGTCAGATGTATTTACCGTTTCTTCTTCCGGGTTGGACCGTGTCAAGTTATTGTTTTTTGCCGAGCTTTCGCACATCATGTGATGGCTTCTTCAGGGCTGAATAGAATAGAATGAAACCAATGACGTAGAAGCTATCAGATACTCATGATATTCTCCCTTTTTATCTCTCTAAAGTATAAAAAGTTTTTTTAAGTTTTCTTTCTGTAAATTTTTGGAATATACGATTGTTCGTACAGTTCTTTTAAAAATCTGTATTTAATGCAGTGTACACAAATGTCGAGATGTGTGGTCAAGCTCAAACTACAGAGATATCAGGTAAATAATCTAAAGGGTTGTTGTTATTTCTACCACCAATGAATATAGAAGGAAGATGGACATATTAGAAAATATGGAAATCTACAAAACAAGGACAGCTGACAAGAACATAATTAACGAACAACTTAACACACAATCGGACACAAAATTTAGACCGCTATTATTACTAAAACAAACACACAAACGCAAACGAACAGACGACGCACAAACCAGCAACAACGCAAAAAGACAGAAGACAGCATAATCCATAGGCAAACAAATACATTTACAAAAACTTTCGAAACACTTAGAACACCTCATCAAAGGGGATTACAACTAATCCCTACCTCAACTTATACCTGGAATAATGGACGATGACCCTCATAACTCGACAGACCTGATCGCCGACAAAAGTGACCCCTACAGCTACCTGACACAACTAACACACAGAAAAACACAGTTGAATACGGACCGTGACAGTGAACGTATGTATTCGGCCAGAAGATGGACAGTGTCGTCCGAAAGCGCTCGCCAACGGGAGAGGATGTACAGAAACCAATGAAGACGGAGAATATAAGGTATGAGAGTACAGAGATATCCTTCATGTCCAATTCAGGAAATGCACACCTCTATTCAGCCCTGAAGAAGCCATCACATGATGTGCGAAAGCTCGGCAAATAACAAAAGTTTGACACGGTCCAACCCGGAAGAAGAAACGGTAAATTGACAACTTGTGTTGATAAGATCCTTTGAAGACAAAGGTTTTCAACAGCTTTTCCCCGAACCACTTCCCCCTACAGCTGATGGTATTTTTACAGAATGCTGTAGGACAGCCTCTTGGTTCTTATCAGTGGACTTCCATTGAAACTGTACGAAGTGCAGAGGTGGGAGACCACCTCAGAGGGAGTCACTTGGTCACTTAGTCCCCACAACTGTTCACCCCAACAACAGCTGAAGTATAGACCAAACTTGCGTCAAACGGGGGTGGCTTTTAGTGCTATTTGAATTTCATTTACTCCCCGGCGCGGGAGTAGTAAAAGTCGAGTTTAATTCGTAAAAAAAACATATATAGAATAGCAATGTGGAATCGTCGTAAAATCGTGTACTACCTAGTCAAAAGATCCAGGCACAACCATAATGTTAATTTCTTGTAAAAATGAAAACTCCTTTCTTCTTTACTCATTCTAAATAGCTTCTAAAAATCCATGCAGCCTGACAAAGAGAAATGAATTGTCATACCTTATATTCTCCGTCTTCCTTGGTTTCTGTACATCTCCCGTTGGCGAGCGCTTTCGGANATCTATAAGCCTCAGTCAGTTGTTTTCATAATGAAATTTTTAGGAGATACCAAATTTTTTATTTGTAGATTATATCCGTAATTAGTGTTTTTTATTAAAGAAATATTACATGTCGCTTTTAAAAGGTTAAAAGACCAAGTTCTTTTAAAATTCTTATTTAACATAATCGAACGAATAAGAAGAGGTATGGTATAAAATGTTATGTGTGAGTAATGAAACTCCGTTTGGAGTTTAATCTGTTTAGATTTATTCATTATAAATCTTTTATGATAAAAAATATATGGTATTTTACATGACATGGATATGAATGAATACAAATATTCATCAATTAAGATAGTGAGAGATTCGCTTAGTTTACGGAGCGTGGCGGACTGTTGTGGAAATAACTACTCACATATTGGACATGCCTAATGTGTTTATTCTCACTCTCTCTCCCACACACAAATACGACACACAAAATCTTGAGAAGAGCTTGAAAACCAGTAGGGGTTGTTGAGTTATGCGGTTGCATTGATGCTATATTACATTTTGATGTATTATCTGTTTATCTATTTGATGTATGTATATCTATGCGAACATATAGAGAAAGGTCTTCCCTGCACTATTTCCAAGATAGATGTCTGAAGATTTCTATTAATTCACTAATTGGTTTGACTACACTAATTGTTAGCATTGATTTTCCTTGTGATCCGATGCCTAACTTGGAAAAGCTTTATTCCATCTTGACCCAGTTAATCTTAGCTTAAATTTATTTAGTATTGTTAAAATTAGTATAAGATTTCTTAAGTAAAATTGGTCCTAGTTTTAGAACTAATTTATTTAGTTAATTGCCTGCTAGTTTCTTTCCTATTAGAAATAATGGATTTATCTACGTCTTGTAAAGCCACTGAATGGATGAGATAATGTTAATTAACGACAGAATAAATTAGTTTAAAAATAAATAGTTTAAAGTGTGATTGACCTAAAGCCAGAAATCTAGGTCACAATAAATATTGATAGAATATTCATATATTTTCATAGATAATTTGAGCTAAAACTAAAATCGAATCTGTACAAAAGACAAATTTTAAGTTAAATTATTAAGTAATAATTCGGTAAACAGTACATTTGTTAAATTTTTTTCTATATTAACAGCTGAAGTTAGTATTTCTAAAATAAATGAGAGAGAGATAGTGAGAGAATGCCTTGTCACACTCTCGTTATTACTGAATCCAGAGATAGACAAAGATTCTCCATTTTCGAGCAAATTCACAAAACTTGTATACTAGGAAGGCATCGCCGAGTTCGAACAAATTACTTTATTTTTCTTTTCTCGTATTGTTGTAATTCATCGTCTAGCACACGGTGGTCTGGAACTAACGGATTCTGGAAGTTATGAGGCAGAATTGAATCAAAAGGTCTATGGGCTTAACTGAGCTCTCAAGTTGCTCCCCATGCCATAATTCTTTAATTTTCGCCACGAAAAAAAAACATACCACTGCTCGGACTTACTTAAACATATGATTCAAGCTGCTCCAAGTCCCACCCATTAACTAGCGAGCCCCTAGAACCGCCTTTCCTTGTAACACAGAACGTCCTTTACATGTGTTACACCCCAAAAGACATAAGCCGACTTCGGTCTTGACAAATACCAAGTGGAGTAGGAGTGTAGTACGTGAGAGAGAGAGAGAGAGTGGCGGGGGGAGGGAGAGAATGAGAGAGTCCTTCAATTTTTATAATAAAAAAGCCCACTTTAGAACGTTTTTTCCTACAAACCGTTAAATTAAAATCGGTTAAGAGAAAGACCAATTAAAAAAAGCCTGAGTATCTTTGTTGTTTGTGTTTATGATAATTTAATAATTTTTTTTATAACTTAATTTGTGTTAAAGAAGACTGAAAATTAAAATCTATGACTTGTTAAAAGAAACTTAACTAACTAAATAAAAAACAATGATTTGGAGAGATGTGCTATTTTTAAACGGTACTTGTTGATGTTTAACCATTTTGAGATAATTAAAGAACGTATACAAAATGAATGAAGTGATTTCGAATGTTATTTAAGCATAATGAATTACTTCAGCAGGTTAATGTATCCTTCGAGAATGGTATCTGAAGCGGATTTGCTGGATGAAGTCTTCCTGGAGCTATGCGCGTCAACGAACCCGCTCTCCTTCCCCCGACCACCATTAGGCGGAACGGAACAGGACTTTAATTTGAGTGGAAACATAAAGAAAAGAAAAAAACGTTAGAGATTAAGAAAATGATTGTAGCGCTGTGGAGAAACTGGTTTGTCCAGTCGTCCTGGACTCCAGTTTAAGGCAGATCCAGAGCACTTGAGGCCAATCTCTTTCCCCGGAGCCAAGTATAAATAAGGTTACTTACTCCCTCTCCAGGCCTCGCCACTTTGGATAATTACGCAAGACTCCTCCAGCTCCTTCCTATGTTGGGGAAACGTATCCCGCTTCCGTTAGCCACTCCTGCATTTCTCTTCTTCTCTTTCTCTATTTTATATGTTCAAGTAACTCTGAAATTTTAAGTTGACACTCAGTAATGTCATGCCATACTTAACTCATCATGCCAATTGTAATTTACAAGCTACTTTCAAGAGAAATTATAGTATAGTTATAGATTAATTATTCATAAATTTATTAAATTAATTAAACTTTTTCAGCATAAATGGACCGCCAGGTTAAATGAAAGGATGTTTAAATGACTCTCGTTATGTACTTTTAAATTTTAATTTTATAAATATTATTTTTTGTGGTATATAATCCCACGTATATTTTAACAATTTTTAGTGCAAGGGAACAGAATAAAAAATCTAGCTGTCCCAGCCAGGACTCGAACCTGGATCTCCTGCTATCTGGGCCGGTGCATTTTCCACTTAAGCTACCGGGACAAAAAGTCTATTCTGTTCCCTTGTTCAAAAAATAGTTAAATTAAACGTGGGATTAAATGCTACAAAAAAAAAATTATAAAATTAAAATTTAAAAGCAAATAACGAGAGTCATTTAAACAACTTGACAATGTCAGCTCCTCCGAGCATTAGACGATAAGTTCCTCAGCCTCGGAGGTTAGACTCTCGACACTTACTAGTGCGGGGAATTTAATAACTTGATAACATGAGCTGTTTCCCAAGCATTTGATAGAGCCTGGCACAGTGATCTTCTTTTTAAACTGAAATCCATACTTCCTAGTAGCACTTACCTTATCCTTAAGTCTTATTTATCCATCCGTTTCTTTAGGGTTCGACAAGGATTAGATTACTCCAATTTCTACCAAGTGGAAGCTTGATTTCCTCAAGGTAGTGTGCTTAGACCTATCCTATTTATCCTGTACATCCCATCTAAGTACCCTCTCAGCTCTATTTGCGGACGACTATCCTACCCTCCCATCCCAATCCTAAAACTGATTCTAAAAACATACAAGATTACCTCGAAAAAATCAAACAATGGTTTGGCATATGGAGAATAAAAATCAATAAAGAAAAATGTGTTCAAGTTAATTTCCATCATACTATCATTAAAAGACAGGAACTCAATCGGCGATATGGACTTCTATACAGACTCATGAATAAGAACTCCAATCTTACGATAGAAAACAAACTGACGCTCAGAATAAGTTTTTAATATAAAGCTGTTTTTGCTTTATTTTAGAAATTAAACTCAAATAAGTTTCGTCTATTTTGTATATTTCTCTGTGAAATTGCTTTGCAATTACTTCCATCAATGCTGTTGTAATGCTTTTTGCTGTCAAGAGCTCACACCTTGTAAAATTTGTGATTTGAGCACTTTCAAGTTGCTTTTTTTTAAATGCATTGATAATTTGTATTTTATAAATAAATAAAAGAGCATTATATTTTTATTTTTCCAATGTACTGGGTCGAAACTATACAAATGAGAGGAATCAAAACAGGTAAACCTCTCTCGATAAGAATTATATTTAAAGCAGAGCGTTCTTGGCACTTAACATCTCATCCTCAGAGTCCAAGAATCTTTCAGACAAGAGTCTAGTAATTCAGTCCATTACAAGACTCGTCTGAAAGAGACCTGGCCTCTGAGGATAAGACATTAGTCCGGAAAAGGCTTAGCTTTAATTATAATGTTTATCGAGAGAAGTTTAGCTGTTGTTCTTCGTTATAATTATATTTTATTTTCTTAAACTTTTTTAAAGTAAATATATGTATTGGAGTGCAGGTGGTTTTTCTCGCAAATGCTATTGGTGAAGTTCCCCCATACTACTGGTGCAGTATTCTTTGGCGCGGGGGCTTTGTGTGCCACCAGCTGTTGTTGTTCGGAGATTGTTGCTGATTAATTAGAGGAAGTGGGTCGGTTGTGTATCGGCGATAAGCGGTTAGGGATCGCGTGGCCCGTCCTCATTCGTCTCTCACCCCGCCCCTGGAAAACTGTATCATGGGGCTCGCGAACCGCCGACCACAAACTAGAGCCCACTTTCCCTCTACAGATCCTCGTGGAAATCCCCCGTCCTCTGTGTCGGGGGTTGTTTAATTTGCCCCCCCCCCCCCCCCAGTAAGGGTGTGGCGTCAGAATGGCGTCAATTCGCTTCTCTTACTTCAGTCTTAGGCTTCATTCTTTATATGACTTCTTAGCAAATATCGCTCGCCCATCTGGTTTCGATTGGATTAATTTGATATGCTCATGTGTAAAAAAAAAAATTAAAATAAATAATTTTGAAAACAGACTGACCATCTACAAGACCATAATACGACCAATCTCGACCTATGGTTCATAACTGTGGGGTGCCGCTAAGCCTTCCAATATCCAACGAATACAATCCTTTCAGTCCAAAATTCTCAGAACAATTGCTAACGCTCCATATTATGTGTCCAACTCTACCCTTCATCACGACTTTAATACTCCTTTCGTCCAAGATCCCATCTCGACCCACTTCAAGCTCTTCCATAGTAAACTCCAATTTCATACTAATACACGTGTCCAATCCCTATCGTCGGACTCCAATCCTTGCAATCCTCCCCGGCGACTAAAACGGAGATGGCCTCAGGACCTCCTGCCCCCTAATGCCTAAACTTATTAGGGGTGGGGTCGATGTGCCCCTTCTCCCTGCAGTGTTATGTTCACTTCCCTGGCATAAGATGTTGTTAATAACATAACGTCATAAATAAAGATTTATTAATTTAAAAAAAGATAATTGAGATGAAGCACTTTATAAGATGGACACTAAAGGTCAATGAAATATTTCTAATGGACAATTTCGTTTCTATTTTTTTTTTTTTTTTTATAGAAAAAAAAACTACAAACGAGTTAGACGTTTTGATTCCGGATTTACTGTATTTGAAACTACAGTAAATCTACTTCAGGTAGATAACTAAGTCACTTCGCTAAGACTTTACTTGCCATGGACGTAACATGATGTTAACTTCAATGAAAAGTTTAGATTTTTCATCTTTGCCCTGAACTATTAGAGGGCTGTACAGTACTCATACATATGTGTATTTCCTCCTCTACAGGTCCTCAACCGTATAAATATTTTAATAAAGGTATTTTTCCCAATCGCTAATAATTACAATTTTATCACGTATTAAAAAGACTATAAATACGTGATTTGATTTCCTATTAGTATTATCATTAGAAGCATTAGTATTTGAAGCAAGTATTATAATTTATGATTCAATTAAATAAGAAATTTTATATTTCTGAAAATGTAGTGAAAACCCGTCTGTCATTTTAAACATTGCATCCATGCATAATTGCTTAATAAGTGGTGCTTATATATCACAAGCATAGATAAGTACATGCTGGAGTAGGAAAAGGGGGTAGAAAGGGTAGAGTTCCAGGGTGCGATTGCAGGGAGGGTGCGATTGCTGGGAGGGTGTAAGGACTCCTCGGCAGGCTAAAGGACCTCTAGATGAAGACAGATGATTCCAGAGTTTTAGCTTTGGGGGGGGGGGGGGGGGGGCGATCTTTCTCCTCCCCCCCCAATCGCCCCGACCTCTCACCATTTGTATTTTTCACAGGGTTTTTTTTCCCCTCCATGTTCAAAAAAGTTAGTCAAGCCGTAGCTTAGTAAAGTAGACAGATTTGTTCGTCTTTCCGAGAATAAAAAAAAAAAAAATACAGGAGTAACAGTTCAAGAACAGAGGCTCTTTTCACTAGACCTTCAAGTCTCGCATGTACTAAGAAATTCAGATGAAGTCTAAATTAGTCAACTTGAATCTAAATAAAAACAATTTCTGTTCATAAGATGAGAAATATAACTGAGTTTTTGTACTTCTTGATCAGATTGATAAGGGCGGAAGGACTAATGGAGGAGGTAGAGTTAAAAAAAAACCGAACTCTAAAGGGCATATACCATCGTCATTGTTAGTGTTACCAAAATGTTTTTAAAAGTAATGGGTATAAAAAATAATTTCAAACTTTTATTTTTCTATAAGTTCTTTAGGGAAAGCTCTTAGTGAAATTGTTTTACTAGTCGGCTTGAACTCTCATCTGTTTTCAAAGCAGGCACCTTAATTTGTTTACTGTTTTCATTACAAAAGAGAACGCACATTAAAATAATGAAGGAATAAGAATATTAGAAGTGAACCCTGGAGTCCTGCAATATTCAATAGCTAAATTAGTTTATTCTTATGAAACAAAATAAATATAGTACATAATAGAGGTAAGAGGCCTTTATTTACTTTAACATTTATACGAAAACCGCTTAAAAAGGAATAAAAGAAATATTCCTTTTTTCATTTTTATTTTTTGAGCGCATTCTTTAGCTCTAGTAGTGTTAGGCTTTGTGATAAAAACTTTTATATTCATTGTCTTTTTCAGCTTTTTTTCCTCATTTAAGCTTGTTAAATTAATTTTTATCATTATATACAATATACGGTGGGGAAGGGGAGTTTCTTACTGAGCGAAATCGGACAAATAGAAGTGAGTAATGACCAGAAATGGGAAGTTTAAGTAAAAATGTTTTTTAGATGCAACGAAATATTTAGTATATAACGTGGAAAACATCTCATATTCCTTTATTTATTTAAAAAAATATATATATATATTTTTCTNAAGATAGTGAGAGATTCGCTTAGTTTACGGAGCGTGGCGGACTGTTGTGGAAATAACTACTCACATATTGGACATGCCTAATGTGTTTATTCTCACTCTCTCTCCCACACACAAATACGACACACAAAATCTTGAGAAGAGCTTGAAAACCAGTAGGGGTTGTTGAGTTATGCGGTTGCATTGATGCTATATTACATTTTGATGTATTATCTGTTTATCTATTTGATGTATGTATATCTATGCGAACATATAGAGAAAGGTCTTCCCTGCACTATTTCCAAGATAGATGTCTGAAGATTTCTATTAATTCACTAATTGGTTTGACTACACTAATTGTTAGCATTGATTTTCCTTGTGATCCGATGCCTAACTTGGAAAAGCTTTATTCCATCTTGACCCAGTTAATCTTAGCTTAAATTTATTTAGTATTGTTAAAATTAGTATAAGATTTCTTAAGTAAAATTGGTCCTAGTTTTAGAACTAATTTATTTAGTTAATTGCCTGCTAGTTTCTTTCCTATTAGAAATAATGGATTTATCTACGTCTTGTAAAGCCACTGAATGGATGAGATAATGTTAATTAACGACAGAATAAATTAGTTTAAAAATAAATAGTTTAAAGTGTGATTGACCTAAAGCCAGAAATCTAGGTCACAATAAATATTGATAGAATATTCATATATTTTCATAGATAATTTGAGCTAAAACTAAAATCGAATCTGTACAAAAGACAAATTTTAAGTTAAATTATTAAGTAATAATTCGGTAAACAGTACATTTGTTAAATTTTTTTCTATATTAACAGCTGAAGTTAGTATTTCTAAAATAAATGAGAGAGAGATAGTGAGAGAATGCCTTGTCACACTCTCGTTATTACTGAATCCAGAGATAGACAAAGATTCTCCATTTTCGAGCAAATTCACAAAACTTGTATACTAGGAAGGCATCGCCGAGTTCGAACAAATTACTTTATTTTTCTTTTCTCGTATTGTTGTAATTCATCGTCTAGCACACGGTGGTCTGGAACTAACGGATTCTGGAAGTTATGAGGCAGAATTGAATCAAAAGGTCTATGGGCTTAACTGAGCTCTCAAGTTGCTCCCCATGCCATAATTCTTTAATTTTCGCCACGAAAAAAAAACATACCACTGCTCGGACTTACTTAAACATATGATTCAAGCTGCTCCAAGTCCCACCCATTAACTAGCGAGCCCCTAGAACCGCCTTTCCTTGTAACACAGAACGTCCTTTACATGTGTTACACCCCAAAAGACATAAGCCGACTTCGGTCTTGACAAATACCAAGTGGAGTAGGAGTGTAGTACGTGAGAGAGAGAGAGAGAGTGGCGGGGGGAGGGAGAGAATGAGAGAGTCCTTCAATTTTTATAATAAAAAAGCCCACTTTAGAACGTTTTTTCCTACAAACCGTTAAATTAAAATCGGTTAAGAGAAAGACCAATTAAAAAAAGCCTGAGTATCTTTGTTGTTTGTGTTTATGATAATTTAATAATTTTTTTTATAACTTAATTTGTGTTAAAGAAGACTGAAAATTAAAATCTATGACTTGTTAAAAGAAACTTAACTAACTAAATAAAAAACAATGATTTGGAGAGATGTGCTATTTTTAAACGGTACTTGTTGATGTTTAACCATTTTGAGATAATTAAAGAACGTATACAAAATGAATGAAGTGATTTCGAATGTTATTTAAGCATAATGAATTACTTCAGCAGGTTAATGTATCCTTCGAGAATGGTATCTGAAGCGGATTTGCTGGATGAAGTCTTCCTGGAGCTATGCGCGTCAACGAACCCGCTCTCCTTCCCCCGACCACCATTAGGCGGAACGGAACAGGACTTTAATTTGAGTGGAAACATAAAGAAAAGAAAAAAACGTTAGAGATTAAGAAAATGATTGTAGCGCTGTGGAGAAACTGGTTTGTCCAGTCGTCCTGGACTCCAGTTTAAGGCAGATCCAGAGCACTTGAGGCCAATCTCTTTCCCCGGAGCCAAGTATAAATAAGGTTACTTACTCCCTCTCCAGGCCTCGCCACTTTGGATAATTACGCAAGACTCCTCCAGCTCCTTCCTATGTCGGGGAAACGTATCCCGCTTCCGTTAGCCACTCCTGCATTTCTCTTCTTCTCTTTCTCTATTTTATATGTTCAAGTAACTCTGAAATTTTAAGTTGACACTCAGTAATGTCATGCCATACTTAACTCATCATGCCAATTGTAATTTACAAGCTACTTTCAAGAGAAATTATAGTATAGTTATAGATTAATTATTCATAAATTTATTAAATTAATTAAACTTTTTCAGCATAAATGGACCGCCAGGTTAAATGAAAGGATGTTTAAATGACTCTCGTTATGTACTTTTAAATTTTAATTTTATAAATATTATTTTTTGTGGTATATAATCCCACGTATATTTTAACAATTTTTAGTGCAAGGGAACAGAATAAAAAATCTAGCTGTCCCAGCCAGGACTCGAACCTGGATCTCCTGCTATCTGGGCCGGTGCATTTTCCACTTAAGCTACCGGGACAAAAAGTCTATTCTGTTCCCTTGTTCAAAAAATAGTTAAATTAAACGTGGGATTAAATGCTACAAAAAAAAAATTATAAAATTAAAATTTAAAAGCAAATAACGAGAGTCATTTAAACAACTTGACAATGTCAGCTCCTCCGAGCATTAGACGATAAGTTCCTCAGCCTCGGAGGTTAGACTCTCGACACTTACTAGTGCGGGGAATTTAATAACTTGATAACATGAGCTGTTTCCCAAGCATTTGATAGAGCCTGGCACAGTGATCTTCTTTTTAAACTGAAATCCATACTTCCTAGTAGCACTTACCTTATCCTTAAGTCTTATTTATCCATCCGTTTCTTTAGGGTTCGACAAGGATTAGATTACTCCAATTTCTACCAAGTGGAAGCTTGATTTCCTCAAGGTAGTGTGCTTAGACCTATCCTATTTATCCTGTACATCCCATCTAAGTACCCTCTCAGCTCTATTTGCGGACGACTATCCTACCCTCCCATCCCAATCCTAAAACTGATTCTAAAAACATACAAGATTACCTCGAAAAAATCAAACAATGGTTTGGCATATGGAGAATAAAAATCAATAAAGAAAAATGTGTTCAAGTTAATTTCCATCATACTATCATTAAAAGACAGGAACTCAATCGGCGATATGGACTTCTATACAGACTCATGAATAAGAACTCCAATCTTACGATAGAAAACAAACTGACGCTCTACAAAATCTTATTACGACCAATCTGGACTTACGGGGTAGAAATCTGGGGGCCGCCAAGCCTTCCAACATCCAACGAACCCAGTCCTTTCAATCCAAAATCCTGAGAATAATCGCAAATGTTCCCTATTATGTATCCAATTTATCCCTTCACCACGATCTTAATATTCCTTTTTTTCAAGACTTCATTTCTTCCCGCTTCATCCTTTTCCACAGTAAATTGCCATACCATCCTAATCCACTAGCACAGACCTTGTCTTACAACTCTAACCCCTACAACCCTCCAGGTCGGTTCAAACGAAGATGGCCCCGCGACCTCTTGGGGACATAGTCTGTAAATAATTCGAGAGTGGTGTCACTGATCACCTTTTCTCATCATGTGACTTTCCCAGCCAGGTCTCGAACCTGGATCTCCTGCTATCTGTAAATAATTTGAGAATGGTGTCATTGGTTACCTTCTCTTCTCATGTGATTCACGTTGAATGTCATTTTTATTTCATAGTGATCAAATTACAAAATGTTTTTATTTAACAGAATTTAATAACTAAATAAAAGTTTAATAATAATAATGCTTATATTTAGAAACATTTTTTCTTACTTCTTACTTTAGTTACTCAGGATCAAGATACTAGTGGTGGATTGTGTTCTTCCTCCCTGCTCTTTAACAATAAGCTATCCCCTTCATGGTTATCTTTGGCTTACAAGATGGACTTAGACTTATCTATACTTATCTCTGATGAATGAAACAAATGAAGTCTGTTTTACAATTGCTGAGGAAGAAGCACAATTGCTCCCGAAACAAGATCACCATTCCCCAGTTCTCCAGCCTTGCTTGGAGGAGGTACTCGAATCTTCCCATCTCAGCTGCGGGGGCTAGTAGATGATGATCCCAGACTAATAGGGAATATCCCGTCCCATTAATTCCTGACATCTCATTACCGTTATTCGCCACGATTTGTGGTATCTCCATTTCTCCAGGCTCTGCGACAGCTGTCTCCATGGAGGAGAAGTCACTGCTGGAGCCATTACAAATTCAAAATAATCACGCAACCATCTTTCGATCCTTTGTCAAATTATTATGAATCAATATTATTATTATATAATTATTAGTAATAGTGTATTGAAATTAATAGGGATTCTGTAAATTTAATTATCTCTTTTTAGGAAGTAATAATTTAACAAATTTATGTGTTACAAACTCCTCATTCCTCAAAACAAGTTTGCATAAGTACATGTGTTTTTCATATCTTTAGAATATGTAAAGTATTGATATTTTTATTGCTTTATTCTATTGGAAAGAAAAACCTAAGAATGATATACTTTTTAGAAAGAATAAATTATTTATTGTTTCATCTTGCATTTATGAGTGCGTACATTTTAAGAAGAGAAAACAATTTTATTTACTAAATTCTATACATCTAAATTGGTTGAATTTATTTTGCCTATTATTAATCCAGGAGGAAGGGATTGAGGGAGGGAGGGAGGGAGAAAGGGAGAGAGAGAGGGGGGGAGGGAGGAGGTGGGTCTTGTCACAAAAAAACATAAAAACTCAGTTGTAATCAGTAAAAAAAAATAATAAGAAATTAATTGCTTTAGGGTATTTTATTCACTCTCGAAATCCTGACCATTTTTATAAATTAACTTAAATTTGGGGAACATAAATGCATCACTTTTTTTTTTAAATATTTTTAGTTTTGTAATATTTAATTACACGTAAATTTTAACAATTTTTAGAGCAAGGGAACAGAATAAAAAATCTAACTGTCCCAGCCAGGCCTCGAACCTGGATGTTTGGTTTTAGACTCTCAACACTAGTGCGGGGAATTTAATAACTTATCAGACTTGTTTCGGTAGCATAAATGTAAAATGCAACGGCCCGGATAGCAGGAGATCCAGGTTCGAGTCCTGGCTCGGAAATTGTTAACTGCATGACTTTCATATTCAGTGTTTATAAGCATTATTACAAGACGTTGCCATATACGTTCATGAGAAATGTATGCATTATGGAGAAGGGACTCTTTGATTGTCACAGCAAAACTGGCCATAAAGAAAAGTGCAATACCTTAAATTAAATCGCAAGTGAGTATGATTTCTACCAGAGTGAATTTCAAAGTAAACCGGTCTAATAAAAAACATTATTTGAAATAACAAAAAATAGAAGAAATACACTTTCAGCTTCTTCATAATAGCTTTTAGAGAATTAGAATATTATTAGACAGTAATAAATAAGCTGCACTTAAAAGAAAAAAAAAAACTTTGCTGAAACGAGGACTTGAAATTTATCTGTCGGGGAAAGAAATTATGAAAATAAAAGACGAAAGCTTTGTTGTAAAACGTTTTTTACAACACGTTTTCAAATGGGGAAAAAGCCCAAACTCGACAGATTTATGATTATTTAACCTCTAGAAGTTATGATTATTTAAAAATTTAACTTTTAATTGAACCTATTAGCGTGGTTTGATTTTGCACATATTCAATTAGGCACCTTGCAAGGTTTGGCGCTATCAATAAATGGAATTTCATGAAACTAGAATACAATTTTTTTTTTTAATACTTATTATTATGTGTAACTTACACACGCACATATATATACATAGTAATAAAGAACAGGTGGGATAGAGAATGCAGTGGACACACAAAAAGATAAAATCATATGGAATAACTTTGTGATTTTACACTCCGTGTTTTTTTCTTTTTGTNACAATTAGATTTTTTTTTTCTATTACCTTCATTTAATTGTTTAAAATTTACGTGGGATAAAATATTACAATAAAAATAATATTTATAAAATTAGGAAATATCTTCCATACCATACTCTCTGAAAGAAGGTCCTACCAATATTTATTAATAATAGTAATCACAATTAATGCTGATATCAATTTTTATGTTTCCTCAGATTGTATTCTGAATACAATTTTTGCATTTGACATTATTTATTGCTGTTCTCGATATGAAATATTTCATGTTCTTTATTTATATATTTGTGCCAGTGAGAACCTTAAGACAGTAAGGTATCACTGAAACTGGTCATTGTAGAAGTAACTCAACAGAAAAAATAAACTCCAACTTATCCAGTATTTATTTTATTTATATAAATAACAAAATATTTATTTTTAGTATAAAAGAAATATTTTTAAAAAAAAGAAAATTGTTTTGAAATGTCCTAATGAATTTGAAACAAAATCCTACTTAATACAATATAAGCAGGAGACACTGATTCATCTCCATCACTTAAACTCCTGAGGGTGACAAAAACAATGTAATTTTTTTTTTCTTTTTTTAAGAGCATATAAGTGTTAATTCAAATTTAATACTAAATGTAGATAACTTCTGAACTCTATAAGTATAAATTCAATTTTCTTGAGACAAGACTAATTTTTGTGTCTAAATAATAATAGGTACTTCTAAGAAAAATAGTAATTTTTACTAATGAATTATTTTTTGAAATTTCAAAATTATTGCGGAAAAGGCTTAGTTCGTTTTTTTTTATTTATTCGAGTACACTGTCAGAAGCCTAAAAATGGCTAATTTTCTGAAATGAAAAGAAAATTGTAGTAAATTTACTTTAGAGTTTATTATTAGATAAGTACGCTAACGGAATATGAAGAGTATAAAATAAACGTATGTATTCTTTACTGCGCTTGAATCCACTGTAGAAAAATTGCCAAGAAATAAAATAGTGATGTGGGATTGTGACATGGAGATTGTAAGATTGGACAGACTTTGCTGCCTCAGTATGAAGGTGTGATCGCACAAGACCAAATGGAACATGTAAGGATTGAAGAAATATGAGAAGCTTTGAGATTGTGAGGCTTTACCTTATAAGTGGCGCGATACTGAAATAGCACAATAGCCATGGCCTCAGGAAAAACAGTTGAGGTTAGAGTTGCCTGGAAAACCTGACGGATTCAGATTATCTTATTTGCAGAAAAAGTGACTGTAAAAGTAAGAGAGGCAACAGATAAGAAGTAAATTATGGATTTACCTAGATAATGAAAGATTTTAAACATTTTCATTTTTCTTAGATTCTACTTGGGAAGAACACAGTCTGTTTGTAACAGTTTCAAAATTAGGTTTTGTATTGGTTTAAATCAGTGGAGGAAGTAGTTTGTAATTTTTTTTCTTTCTTTTTTTTTAAAGAATATTTAATATTTTTACAATAAATTTTGTTATATTTAAAGTGGGAACGATTATTTATTGCAAGAACGAAGTAAGTGGATCGTTGAAATTATATCTAAAAATATTGGACTGACAACCAAAAATAAATAAGAGTTACTTAACTTAGATTCTATGTTTCCTTTTGTAAGGAAAAAAAATCGACTGCTTGGTTTTTGCTTATTGGATTAACGAAATAAAATATGTATTTTTCTTTAAAAAAAAACAACATGAATGTTGGAAACATTAATTTTTAATCAAAATACATAATGTATNAAAAAAATTAGTAAAAGAAAAACGCTTGCAACTGCTATGATTGACAAAATTAGATCACATAAGGAACATTTCAAATTTTCGGCAAAACATGTATACTCAAGTTTTTTTTTGCCCATTATTTTAAAAATAAATTAACCGCTTAAGCTCTTTGAGCTTCAATTTGCAAATCATTTGATCGTTAGTGGCTGAAATTGGTTAAGAGAAATGGTGGATTAGAGACAGACCAAATTGAATAATCACTGAAGATGGCTTGCAATGTAAGCCGAAACGTTGGCTAATAATCCTTTATTAAAAAATACATTTTTTAAATTTGTGTTTTTTGGATCTACCTTGACCGAACCCCAACTAAATATCATCTTAGAACTAATTGAATAATCATTATAATCATTGTTATAAAAACATTCATAAAAAAAATATTGTGCCTGTGCTCTCTAAAATTTTAATTAACTTTTTTTATTATGATATTTTAGTAAATTAGGATTTTTATTTATATATAGGTTAAAATATCTTGGTAGAAATTAATTTTTTCAATTGTGAAAATGATACATAACCAATAGTCAGACGATTCAAAACTATTCTGATTAATTGAGCATTAGTTTTTAGTTATATCTGTATCTAAATTATTTTTACAAATGATGATGGGGCATTTGTAAAAATAATTTAGATACAGATATGAAGAACATTTAAAATAGAATGAAAATAAGTACATAAATTATTTTTACTGCAAATGATAAATAAATGAATTTAATCTTACGTCTAGAAACACAAATATTTGCGCCCACACCGAAATTTATAATGCTCTTTTGTTACAAAAAAAAAAATTAAATTTCAGTCCTTGGGTTAAGATATACTTAAATAATCTATATTTAAAAGGATCAGACCAAGACATTAAAACGTCTTCTTACTGAAGAAATACAACCCTTTACTTTGGGGTTGTGAGAGAATTCCATTCAACCCTTGAGTCCTGAGTAGCCATCTGCCGAACACCTTCACTGGGTAAACTTTCCCGCAAGGAGCCATTTTAGCCAAGTATCTACACCCCTAAAAGGTTTTCCAAATAACGCTTCTTCTAACCCCTTAATTATGTGGAAAGTAATTTTGGTGATTACCCAACACGATGGAGGGATAGTCCTCCTGGAAGAATATGGGTTTAGAAAAGGACATATCTGCCATTAAGAATTAATGTGTATATACCCTTATCTAAGGCCAACAAAATGGTATTTAGGGCTTAGCAAAGCCACTAGAAACAATATCATCAAAAATCCAGTCAAAGTAAAAGGTCAATTATCATTACGTATCATCCACTAGCAGTTTACCAAGTTATTTAATTACACTTCTGTCAATAAATAATACAGCATTTAAAAATTGATAATGTGCCACCAAAACTCTCAATAGTTAATCTAAATTAAAATAAAATCTTTAAAAAAACAACTTTCTTTTAATTCAATTTTTTTTAAAATTTATTGTGCACTGTTTATTCCTTATGCCCAATCATCTTAGTAAGTCATCGAAAATTAATTTTAGCAGCATTCAGTTCACAACTTTTAAATAAAATCAAATATCAGGAGCGAATTAAAAAAAAAGAGAAAAAGATTGAATTTAACATAAATTACGGTAGGCAGATAGTGGTTGGACATTTAAAATGAATTAAAAAAAAAAGGCGGTTGTATATTATGAGAGCTCAAAAATCGAAAATTTGAATTACAAAAAATTGAAGATTATCACTAATTAGCTTGTGCTATACCAATAAAAAAAAAATATATATATATATATATGTGTATATATATATATATATATATATATATATATATATATATATGCATGAGTGTGTGTTTTCTTTGGGGGGAGTATAAATAGTCTACTGCATTTATTATATATAATTAGAGAGAGTGCAAACTGAAAAATTTTCAATGATTTTCGCATCGATACAGTTGAAAAGCAATAATTAAATTATAGTAGATTCCCGTTAGAAAATTTAGGTATTAACAGTGTTAACGAGGCATGACATTCACCGACCTCACTTAGCATGAGCTACAAGTTTGATCCTTTGGATAAAAATGTACTTGACTTGAAAGCTTATTTTTTCAAACTGTTAGATAAGGTGTTCAATTGTGGTTCAAGGGGAAGGTGAGTTCAAAAGATAAAATGTAAAATCTTAATTTCATCGTAATTAATAGGTAATACATATAATATATATCTTGTTTAAAAATTATTATTTCTAACATTTATGTTTTTTGTCTGCTTATTTTACGCAGTTACAGATTTATGTAAAGCATTCTTTTGAAAATAAGTCAATACTCTTATTTTTCCTTCAATTTCTTTAGAATTAATCTATTAATTTATAGTTGAGGGAGAGAGTAAAAAAAAAACCGAAATGAATCATAGCAAATAATTTTCTAGTTATTGTTTCAATGAAAAAATATATTTTAGAAAATATAGATGAAAAATTTATTTTTCTAATGTTAGTAGTCAATAATATTTTACAAATACCCAATAGTATTTTGTTTTTTTAAAAACTTTATTATTAATTACTCTCTACATGAATACCCAATAGTAAAGAAAGGATTTATGAATGTAACTGATGTGTGCCCAGTATCTGAAAGCCCCTCCGAGCTGTCCCCACCAGACCGGTATTTCCCGGCGCGTGTCAGAAGTCGGCAACGCCTCTTCTCCCACCCTCCGGCACTAGGGGCCAACAGATCTTGGCCGCATAGTATGAATATTGAGCATTTTTCGTATTCTTCTCTCCTGTTCGGTCATCTGTCATCTTTAACGATATTACCATATAGTTTGACTGTCATCTTCTGTTAGTATGACCATACCAGCAACTAATCATCTGTGTATTTTAATAGAAACAAAAGAATTGCTTAGTTTTGTTTACTCTCGCAGATTACAGATTTTTATATGAATCTGTTACTTCTAGATTATACATATTTTTCCAAATTTTAGAGACAACTCAAATTCTGTCAATTGCTTGATCTCGAGTCCCGAATTTCTGTCTAAAACTCACTTCCTTCTCTCAAGACGAACACATGAAGTACTCACGTGGGAAGCGAATTTCTAGTCGAAGTACCTGAAGATCCGGACCTCCTTAAGTTACATCATGAATACCCTTTATCAGGTATACGCTGTTTAGATGTGCACATTTCTTACTGCACCCTCATAATTATGATGAATTATTAATGCTGCTAGTTTTTTTCCGTATCGGGACATTCTCTCATTCCTATTTTCTTTCTTTCTCTCTTAGTTACTTTTCTTTTGGACTTAATGTCGTGTATATCTTCCTCAAAATGTGCGATTCCTTACTAGTCAGAAATTCCAATCTCATCTATTCCAATTTCGGAAGCAAGGTTGTTAAGTAATAGTTCCTTTTCCTTTTGATTCTAACCTACGATTACACCGCTTAGGGCGTTGGGAAAAACGCTAAAATACATACATAAATCAACACTAGGTTGTGAAGTAATAGTTCCTTTTCCTTTTGATTCTAACCTACGATTACACCACTAGGGCGTTGGGAGAAACGCTAAAATACATACATAAATCAACACTAGGTTGTGAAGTAAAAAAAAATGTTTTCTCTTATTCCTATCCGTCTTCAGTATAATTATTATGTGCAAGTCATTTGTTTACGCAGATCCTCTCGACGCAAGCTGGCGCTAATGAAAGTTGTTCACACGAAACACACACGCCAACATACACACACACATTTTCTGTAAGTCTATCGTATTTCCACCTTTCAAGCACACGCAACATTAATGTAAATCAATTACAATCTGAACACGCGACTCGGGCGAAATGTTAATAGTCTTCTTGACATAAACAAAACCCTTCAATTCGTCCTTTAATTGCTTCTTAATTGTTCTAGTTCAAAGAATAAAATATCTTATGAAATATTACAGCCTTATCTTACTCGTATGTTTCATTCAGATTTTTTCTGATCCTAAAAATTATATGCCTTTAACCTGTGAAATTGTATGTTTATATTAAGATTAAATTATTAAATTGTAGAGTTATTTAAGTTATTTTATATTAAAAAAATACTTCGACCTCAGCTGAGAATCAGCTACTCAGAATTACGTGTAATTGAAGGATATTTTTCTTTTCAGAGACTTTCAATTTTAACAAAATATATACAAATAATTTGAAATATAACTTGAACTATATTTGCAGCAAATACTAGTTGATCTATTATCAATTTGTAATAAGTGCTCTAAAAGCATTCTTATGCCACTTAATTTCGCACTGAATTCTAACATTGTGTACCTGCCAGTTGAGGAAGCTTTGGGGCATAAATTTGACTGCTCAGGACACTAATAAATATAAGGATTTTGTAAATATTAGGCAGGTTAACAAAGCTGTAACCTTCCTTCAGAAATCTCGGGACAATACTGTTGCTAATCACTGTTTCTTGAAGCGACATGTAAGATAATAGTTTAAAAAAAATATATTCCTAAAAGTAAAACCGAAAATAAAAACAAACACTGGGTTTCATTCCAATAGTGGCTTTTGGGATTGATCCACTTGGGAATAATATTGTAATATGAAATTCATATCTTCATTTTATACTGAAATTTCATCATTTCATTTCGCTGTAATATATTATGTTAGAACATAATATATATATATA
>KZ809926.1:13691-28714 GCA_000696205.2 Oncopeltus fasciatus
TACTCGACGGCAAACCAACCTACGACTATATATATATATGTGTGTGTGTGTGTGTGTGTGTATGTGTGTTTTGTAATAATATATATTTATGTATACTGAAACTAACTTAAATTGAGATTTCGGAAAAAATTTGGTTGGCTTATAGGATAAATTTATCTACTATTCCAACTATTTCGCTATGTGCCGAGTTCAGGTTTGAAATTCAAATGTGATTAAAATGTTTATGTTTCATAGAAGTTTAAAAAAAAAAAGAAAATTGTTTCTTTGTGTGATAATTGAATATATTTTTCATTTGACCTCATATTTAGACATATAAATGTATCGTAGTTACCGAATATATGTCCTGTCTTGCAATTTATGCACACAATTATAACATGTTTCGTGACCTTGTTCGTTAATTTCAGCATATTTTCTGTAAGGAAATCTATCTATTCACGTTAGTGTCTTGAAAACTTTCTTTAATAATTTAAAAATGAATAGTCTAGTGTTAAAATATTAAATTTTTAAAAATAATTTAAATCTTGATAGTCATGTCAAATAATTCCAAATTGTATTTATTATATGTCCTGGATAAATCAGCATTGAAGGTAAAAATTGTTCATGTTCATTAAATAAAAATTACATGTTTTTATTAATAAACATATAATGTATAATTTATATGACGTTTAAACATTATAATAATTTAAAACTCTTTTAGGATGACTTTATTAAATTTAAAAACGTCCTATACTAAAATCAGATTTGCATTTTGTATTCCGTTTTTAATTAAAATTTTTATCTTCAATTATTACTTCGAAAAAAAAGAAACAAAAGTTCAGAGACAAAATAATGAAAACTATATCAATGTGGAATATTGGATTAAATATTTTTTTTTAATGAAACATAATATAAACTTATTAATTTAATGATACAATAATAAGAAATAATAATTGTCAATAAGTAGATATTTTTCGTTGATGTTCGGTTAAATTAGATTCATAAAATATAATTTAAAAATATACAATAAATCTGTATCCTAAAAGAAAAACTCATCACAAATATGCATCGAAAATGAAAATATATATGAATACTTCCCTCGCCTTCACAATCTAAGATAGTGGGAGGCAGGTCTTTAAAAACGTTTGATAAAACTTAATATTTTGGCTGAGGAATATATTAAGTTTTAGTTAGACAAAAAATCAATAAATTTATGAAATACATTATTATTTTAATAATACATGAGGATATTTTACCAAAATTTTAAATAAAAATGTTTAAGACACAGTGGAATTTGAACCGTTTCTGATTAGTAGTCAGCCTTGCTAATCTCTGCACCACGTATGAAACTTCTCTCTAGCTTTCTAGAAAATAATGTAATCCAATACAGCAGACGGATAGTGTGCTGACTACATTCACTTTGTTGGAGAACCATATTTGTGTTACCACACCGTTAGTTGTGGAGAATTACCTCAGAGAATAAGATTCCGACATGGGTTCGAACCCCTTCGTTGTTTACACTTTTTTAGTATAAAGCTATATTATTTTATTTTCTAAAAGAAACGGGAAAAGAAAAATATTTATATTCTATTTAGTATTATTACAAAACGTAAACTATAATTTATTATACAAGCTTGGCCGAGATAAAAGCAAAAAATAGTTACAGAAGAGATGTCGTTCCTAATATTTATATAAGTTAGCAGAACGAAAAAATTTTGTTCCGTTTTTTTTATTAATTATTCAATTTAAATTACATCTTAATTGAAGTAGTGACTCCCAGATGAATGTTATCTAATTGAATCAATACTGCACCAAAGTCACCTTTACCATCAGAGACAAAACATTTATTTCTCTCCAATTTATAATACCTCAATAATTTTTTTTTTGTCACTAGTCTTACTAAAAGTCAAAGCCTAGTCATATTAATCTTAACTTTTGATTTACATTAATAAATATTCAGTCTTAATAAAAATAAGAATTTTATAAAGAAATGAATATTTTTGATAAAAAAGTGAAGGAGGATTGAAACTGGTTGAGTATAAAATAAATTTCTACATTTGAAATATGTTCTCCGGTTAGAGAACGTTCATTATTTGTAAGGTCAGCCAAGTAGAAAAAACTTAAAATTTTCACCAAGGAGAAAAATTCTACCTTCCTTTTCGTGATTACGCTCTGAATTTTATAGCATAAAACCAACAACACTCCCACATTTATAACGCTTTTTATACGGAGAAGAAAGATTTATAAATATTGAAATCATTTTTCCCAATTTCAATGGGAACAAACATTCGCTTGTTTTCAAGGACGATCCTTTATCTCCCATCCAGAAGGGTGGAGTGCTTACATCACTGTTTCTCTGTATGCAATGTAATTAGCAGTGGGCATTGTAGCGCAGAGGGGTGGGGTTGGTGCTCGGTGGAGTGAAGGGTGGAACGAGAGGTGAAACTTTAAGGGGTGAGAGATATGTCGAGAGGGGATGCTCGCATTTTGAAAGCTAGAGGGTGCTCAGGTATTTGTAACTTCGGCAGCTCTTGTATCATCTTTAGTGCAGTCTCTCATTAAAAGAGAACATACCCTCTTCATTATCTCTTTATGAACCTCTCTCTATCATCCTCTATTCCATCTTAGCCTCTTATAGATAAAGCCTTTGGAATATTTTGTATATACAAATATATATATAGTACTGGGAACTCCAGTTATTACATTTCTGACTTTATATGGATAATAATATTCAATAAAAAGTATATCTACATTTTTAATTATGAACACTGAAAACAAAAAGCAGTTCTTGCAAATCAAATAGATTTTTTATTATTCTTATTCAATCAAAACAATTATGACAGAATGGGCTTTCTATACGAAGCCTTCATGTTCTAATCACCCATGACACTGGGCCGACCTTTATTTATCAAGAAAAGTTAGTTCATGACAGGAACCGAACCCGCAACGCCAGACATGAGGGGCCCATACCAATCTTCTTCGCTACTTTCAAAATTAAAAAATTACGGAAGCGAAATTCAATTTTAGTTTACTAATTTATAGTAATTGATAAATACTTATCGACTTTTTTCCAAAATATTTTAATCATTCCAAAACTGGTAACATAAATTATTTGAATTTAAAACATTTACAAANAAAAAAGAGAAACAAAACAAAGGAAATAATATTGATCCAAAAGCTTCTATAAAATAAATATTATATTAAATATATAACAATTAAACAAGTTGCTTATAATTATTCATAATATTTCCTTCTCCATTTTCCTAATAAAAAATGAACTATAGCAAAGTTGAATCAAAAATAATAATCATAATTCCTCTGAAAATTTTATTGTGAACATTTCAAGACACACAGAATGAAGAAGTCAACTTTTGAAAAATAACTGTCCACCTTTTCATCAACTCATAAGGTTTTAATTAAGGGTTAAACTCCAAAAACAAAAAATATGCACCAATCCACCCGGGGTTTCTTTTTATTTTGACAAATTTTACAAATCTTATATTTTCTATTTTTTTTTTTTTTTTGCTGTTGTAATGGAATTATAAAATGAAAAGAACTGAACTAATTTTCATGAAATTTGAACTGTATGTTACTCCCCTCCCTGAGAAGATGATAATTATAGTTTTCAACTTCTGGAATACCACAACTATCGACCACTAACTTTCAACCCTTTGAGAGACTCGTAGAAAACTATATTTTTTCTTATATACTTTTTGTCCTATCTCCCCCATTTGTAACTAAAAGAGATTATTTAAAATACTTCTTATTCATATTATTTTATTTTATTTTCTACCGTTTTCATATTGACTAAAACTTTAAACATAGTAAAATTCGTATTAAAGTGGACATTTAAACATGTAAGAGAATATAATACAAGTTTTGTAATCCAATTTTTTTTTTTTTTTTTCATTTTAATCAACAAACTTATGTTCACCCTTACATGATGATTGATCTGAAATGGTGAATTTTACCTAGTGATTCTAAGAAATGATAACCTTACTTAAAACTATAGAAATGTATTATATATCCATAAATAGCATATTTTTAATGTATAAACCATTACTTCTTGGTATTTCTTATAATTTTCTGTATTCATTGAAAATATTCATTAAAATGTAAACTTCTTAGAAATTTTCCTAGCGATTTAATTTATATCGAATTTTGACCTAAGTCTAAAATTGTATTTAAATTTATTTAGCTCTTTCGAACAGTAAATATCCATTCCCAATAAATTGCTTACTAGATGGAGCGACGTCGTACACTACATTGACAAAGTGGAGCATAATGAGTACTTAATTACACTATTAGGCGCCAAGACTAATTTTCCCCGAGGGATCTAAGTAAGTAATGTCAGCCTAGAACGGAGAAATAATCATATTATCAGATATCCCCAAAGTGAAGAAGAGCTATTTATTTGCTTCATGGTCCTGTCAAGGCATTTTATAAATATCAGAGGGACCACGACAGCCTAAGAGACTCCTCTGCAAAAACTCTCGTGTTCAGATTCCCGGTTCCATCGTTTTCTTTAAGGATTGCTACTTCTAAAATTCCTCACCAGAGTGCGATGTGACAGCGAAGTAACATATTTCAGGTTTTAAGTTATGTTATCTTATATCTAAGATCTATGTGGTCTAGCTCTCTCGAACACTTATAATATTCCTATTTTAGGATTATGCAATAATAACACTAAAATAACACTAACTAAAAATAGTAATAATTAAGATAGAAAAAAAAAATTAATCTAGCATGTATTTCGCTTGGTGGAGAAGCTGCCCAATGGCAGTACTCCTAAAGCACTATTTACAATATTTACAATTGTTTGTTTTCAATTCTTATTGGGAAGTGTTGGCTATGATGAGGTCACGCGGCCCTTTCCTATTCAGGCGACGTGGTGGGTTATTAGGATGGGTACTACTAGATAGAGTTTGGGCTAGAGGATTGGGATGCATGGAAAGGGCAGAGTGGAATTTATTAAAACGGGTTGTGATAACTTCTTTTACAAACGGGATTTAGAAGGTCATTGTGGAGTAAGGAGTTGGTTACGTAATAGGGTGCATCAACTATGATTCTAAGGGTTTTGGATTGGAAAGACTGTATTCTTTGGATGTTGGATGGTTTAGCAGTTCCCCACAGTTCGTCTCCATAAGTCCAAATAGGTCTCAACAGTGTCTTGTAAAGAGTTAGTTTGTTAGTCACAGTTAAAGTTGACTTGCGGTTTAGCAGCTTGTAAAGTTGTCCAAATCTCCTATTTAGTTCCTGTCTTTTGATTTTTGTGTGTTTGTTCCATGTTAGTCGGGAGTCAAGATGAAAGCCTAGATATCTGACGCAGTCGGAAGTAGGGATAGGAATATCGTTAAAGTAAATTCTGCCAGGCTGCTTCTTCCTTAGTGTGAACGTAACATGACAGCATTTGCTTTCGTTAACCTTAATGCGCCAGAGCTGGCACCATCGCTGTATGTCCATAAGATGTCGTTGGAGATTTCTCCTGGCAGTATGTGCGTCAACATCGGAAGAAAGGATTGCTTGGTCATCAGCAAAGGTTGCAAGAAGTGTGTTAGGATGGGAGGGTATATCGGCAGTATACAGGATGTAAAGGATGGGCCCGAGCACACTACCTTGTGGAACTCCCGCCTCCACTTGGTAATATTCGGAGTAATCTAATCCTTGTCGGACCCTGAAGAATCGATCGGTTAGGTAGGAGCGAAGGATAAGGTAAAGGGTGCTTGGGAGGATGGATTTTAATTTGAACAACAGTCCGCGATGCCAGACCCTGTCAAATGCTTGCGACACATCGAGGAAGGCACCAATGCAGTACTGCTAATTCTCGAAAGAGGAGGAAATGCAATCTACAACACGAAACACCTGTTGGACCGTGGAGTGTTTGGTTCGGAAACCAAACTCGTGTTTTGAAAGTATATGGTGATCGTCTAAGATTGGTATCAGCCATTTAAAAAGAATCTTCTCAAAGGCCTTTGAAAAGAGGGGAAGCAAGCTTATTGGGCGATAGGAAGAATAACACTTTTAAAAATAAAATTTACTCAAATGGTATTTTTCATTTGTTTAAACTTAAAACATATTATTGCTCAATTTTAACACCGATGAATTATGTGTTTTATTGCGTTAAATAATATAAGCCACACAGGACCAGTTATCTTGCATGTTTTATCAAATATAGACATAGACAAAAGAAAAATTCTTATATACTCTGTGATGTGGCAATATCGCTCAAAAAATTCAACAAAATGACATGATTAACACATTTTTGTCAACTTCGTTAGTAATAAATAATTATTTTAATAAATTACTGTCAAATCAATAATTTACTTTTTAAACTCAATAATATATATTCTCACAAAACTCATTAACCAATCCTAATTTTGAAATTTCAACTCTAAACAACGTAATTAGACACCCGAAAAAGATTAACTTTTAGTTCAAAAAGGGAACTCAGGTTGGCTTTGAATTCCCTGAAATGCTCAACACTCTCAGTTAGATTCTGCAATATTAGACCAGTTATTTTGAGAGTTAGGCAGTATTGTAAGTATGGAAGCCAAAATACGAATATTACGAATCCGAAGCCAATCCAAAAAGCGTAGGGGATGTTAGAGAGGTACTAAATTAAAATTTTGTGAATAATTTCGTTACTTTTAGACTTAAGATAAACAATACCGAAGAGACTAACGTAATTTTAAATATTGAGCTCTTTTCCTACCCCCCCCCCCCTGCCACCATAATGGATTTATTTAAGATCAAATTTATAAATTATTCTAGTCCATGTCCTTCTTTAATAAATTATAGGAAATTGCTTAGTAAACCCTGCTCCTGCTCGACATTTCGTTTTCTTTTTTTTTTTAATTTAAGTTCCTTCTAATTAGTCCATTTTTCTATCAAAAACCAAAATCTTTTTGATATAAATTACCTATTGCCATACAAATCCACTGCTTATGTATTAAAAAATATATATATACAAAGTATTATGTGTTTCTGTTATACCAACAATATTATACAGAGGAGTAAATTACCTTCAAAGAATTACTGTGGCGGTAGTCAAAGCTTTTGAAGGACACAGTAACATAACTTCAGGAGTTACTTGGTTTTATTTGGTAAACAGCTGTACGCGTAAGTTTTAATTTAACCTATTAGTAATTACCAAATAAATTTTTACCAAACTACAACATTTTAATATTAGATGATTTTAATTGGGGTTTGGTCAAGGTAGATCCAAAAAAAAAAAAAAACGAATTTAAAAAAAAAGTGTATTTTGTAAAAAGATTTCCTGCCGACGTTTTGGCTAACATTGTAAGCCATCTTCAGGGCTATCATAAAGGCGAGAGGGACGTCCTGTCCCTAAGTTCACATTTCCCTGACTCACACTTAGGGACAGGACGTCCTCTCTCGTTTTCATGATAGCCCAGAATATGGATTACAATGTAAGCCGAAACGTTGGCAGATAATCTTTTTTCAAAAATTTCACTTTTTTTTTTTAATTTGTATTATTATTTTTTTTTTTTGGATCTACCTTGACCGAACCCCAACTAAAATTATCTAATAATAATATCTACAGTCAAAAAACTCTCCTTTTACTTATTTTGATTGTCAATGAAAATTTTTTTTTATGATTTTCAGCTGGTATTCCCTGCTTGCCGCCATCTTTTCATACCAGTTTTCCTGAACTGTTGGCTCGCCAAGAAATCTCTAGAAAATATGTTTGTAAGTAAAAAAACTATTATTAATATATAAAATAAGATTATACTATTATCCTTTACAGGTCAATGGTATTTCTATTGTTATGAGTTCACTGGAATCGTATTCTTCCCTATCTGAAATGATGTTTGAATCCCAAAAACCCTGAATTGTTAGCTGATATAAAAATAATCTAGAAAATAAATAGTCAATATCCTGTAAATGTGTTGCATATTTTAATGCAATCAATTGGAACGAGAAAAACATAATTCTTTTTTTTTTTTAACTCAATGAGAATAATTACACATTTTAACAAAATTAAAGCATAAGAGAACACGAAAGAAGCTACATGGCGACATTTACTTTTTTTATCTGTTATTATAAAATATTAAATTTTACTTTAAATTCTGTACGAAGGGCACAATAGAAATACTTATAAATGAATATTTTTCTTTAAATTATTAGATCATTTATTTAAAAATATTTATTATAAATAATCTCACTTCTGATCAAGTTTTAAAAGATAATTTCATAATTTTAATTTTTCTCAAATTACTTTCNTAAAATTAAGTAATGGATTAATTGAAGAAAAATTAAGAAAAAGCTATGACAACTACACAAATATTATAATTAATCAGATAGTTCAAGTACAAAGAATAGTGACTGAGTGCAAGTTATGTATACATATATATATTTTTTTATTTATAGAAGCTTTATGTTTCACACATGTTTTCAAACTTTCTGAATGTCATTTTTCATAATAAATATATATCCTATTTTTAATTTATTTTCGTTGCATAGTTTTTAGGTTTAAGTGCTTAAAATCAAGTTCATGAGAGGCGGTTGACATATGCTCACTGATAACATATTATTAACTGGTGTTTTTAACGTTAAAGATTTGTAAAAATGCACAGAAATGTATATTTCATAGTGAACTTGAAAAGTACAATTTAATTATTATTAACTTATTCGTATAAAAAAAGGAAAAGGTACAGCAATTGAAACAAAATAGTTTACAAATGGTCTCAACTAATTCCTAAGGCCATTTTTAAAATTATAAAACGAAAAAAAGCAAACATTATTAATGTTTATAATGTTTTTAAAATAAACTTCATTTATTACATAACAAATTCTTAATTCTAATTCATAGTTAAATTTCTAGAAATGAATACTCTATTCTATTCAAATGTATGCGTGATCAATTTATAGAGCGTTGGATGAGTTCGTAGTGACTGAATTCGGTTGACTGAGATGTGTAGGTTAAAGAGAGAAAGACCGAAATTTAAAATCTTTATACAATTAATGCGAGGGAATAGAATAAAAAATCTATCTTTCCCAGCCAGGACTCGAACCTGTATCTCCTACTTTCCGGACACGAATGCACTGAAGCATTCCGGGTTAGTATTCGTGCCCAGAAAGCAGACGATACAGGTTCGAGTCCTGGCTGGGACAGATAGATTCTTAATTCTATTTCCTCGCATTCATTGTTTAAAATTTACGTGGGATAATATACCAAAACTAAATTAATATTTTTATATTAAAATCTTTAAGTCTNTATTAAAATCTTTAAGTCTCTATTATTAAAAGCGTAAAAAAATATATATATATAATGTCGTTTTTCTAAAAAAAAGAAAATTTAAAATCGTTTAATAATTTAATTTGGGATGTTGCTCAAGACTTTAAAGGAGGTTATTGAAGACATGTCTCTATCTCCAGAAGTTGATAACTCGTTTGGTCAGCCATTAATGACTAATCGTGGCAGTCATTATTGACAAGGGAAAGTTGTTGTTCAGTTTGGAATACCTTGACGACATGTTCCAGCAGCTGTGTAATTCCACTATTGAAATGTTATACTGGAAAAATACAGGCCTCTCGCCCATAATCACCTTAGAAAAAGGCAGGGTGGGGGGTAACCCCGAGTGCCACTCAACATAATACCATTACGTGAAGAAATTCGGCCCGCGAGGCAGAGAGAGAGAGAGAGAAAAAATGTTGATAAAACCTTCAGAAACCCCAAGGCTTAACTCTGAAACTTAATAAGGGAAAATCTGTTCGGAATTAAAATTTCATTATGCATTAGGCAGAAAGGGAGAATTTCCAAACAAAGCCCAGAAAAATTCCCTCATAAATACCCTATTTACCTTTTGCATGGATTTTTGTTTTTGCTTGTCAAATACGAAGTTCGACCACCTAATGAGCATGCGAAATAAATTAAATATTGCCTTTTTTTTTTCATAAATTTCGCCTACAACTGAAAGCCGAAGTGTCATCACGCTATTCTCATTTTAATGTAATTCTCTTGATAATTTCTCCCGATTCAGTATATGATAAATTACAGAAATAATTACAATAATTTCACAAATGTAAATAATGATCTTAAATCTGTGTAAGATTAGAGAAATCTGTCTGTTTGTGAAGTCTAATAGAGTTAAACTGAATTTGTTTTCTGTAGCATTTTTACTAAATTTAAATCATGATATTGCATGTAAAGAAATGTATTTAAGATTTAGGTTACATAAATACACTCAATACCTCTTCACATCCAGTAGGCCAAGATACAATAGCGGTATTTATTCATTTTTTATATATACTTGTAACATCAAACTAGTCATTTACTCTTATTATTATCGATTCTCTATTAAATGTGGAAAATATCCTTCAAATATGTAGATCCAACGCAAATGACTTTTTAACCACCGTAGTGTGACCGATCACATGAGATTTAGGGATGCACTGTAAGTAGGTACTGACCTGATTGGCCTAATTGCTGCAGAGGTTCAGGGTTCTGGGTAGTGTTATTTTGTAAAATATTGAGTAAATCTCCTCTTGGCTCGAACTCCACCTCTTCTGAATCAGAAGGAAATGAGAGCTAGCAATTCGCAAAGTCATCGGCCTTCCCTGTGGTGAATTACTGCACTCCTGTCGTCTCTACTAGTACTATCTGTCCACTACGCATTTTTTACAGAATGTACAGTGATCCGAAAAAAATAGAATTTTTTCTTTAAATTATTTCAGAAAGACTAAGGCTTTGTTAAGACATTAGTCATCTATGGATAGTATTTGTTTGCACATAAAGACATGATATGCTCAAATTAAATTTAAACTATTACAATGCACGGGTATATACAGAGTATTAACTCTTTGTAATATTTGACCAACCTAATATTCTTAAATATTTTATTTATTAATAAAAAATCTGTGTGTCAATCTTATTCCTTTAAATCTATTACACACTGCTGGATAAAAAAAATCTATTTGTAGTCACACTTGACATTTCAGGTAATCCCCCTCTCTTTACTCTATGACATACTTAGTCTTTTAATTTATCCGTCAAAATGATGTTAAATTTCATTTTTTTAAAAAAACAATATGCGCTTTAAAAAAAGTTAATTTCTCTATCTAGGCCGTATAGTTTAATCTTCACATTTTACGTGAACACACATTTCGACTTGTTAAATTTCGCTAGGTCTTTTGTTAATAAACTTCTATACCGACTTCATTGGTTTCTGCATACCATCTTCAGTTGGAGAGCGCTTTCGGACATTGTCCATCCTCGTGGCCGAATACATGTGTTCACTGTCACTGTCTGTATTCAACTGGCTTGTCAATTGTGTTAACCTTTCATTGCTCTAAACTAAATACTACGCCCACTACACCAAAAAAAAAACTTTCTCTACTCATACTTCACATATCGCTCTATGACAAATTTTTTCATTAAAATTTAAAAACTATTTGCCAAATTTCATTAAGAAAAACAACAAATTGTGGCTTCTAGGCTGTAAGTTAAAAAATCACGGTTCATAATTTTTCTAACCCCATTGATGATTTTTATCTTTCGCTGTAAACTCCTAAAATATTAATTTTGTTAACTAACAAATCTCTGTTTATTTTTATTTCTTTACACTTGAGATATTAAGCCCACTTTATCGAGAAAAAAAAAATTTTTTACTTGCAACTGACATTTAGGGTAGTCTCACATCTTGCTGTAGGTAAAAAAAATTTTTTTTGTGTTTTGGATAATGAATGAAGTTCTCAAGTTAAACAAAGTGAACAATTGTTGGGTGGTGGGGGGTTGGTGGAATATAAAATGACATTCCTGAAGTAGGTCGATTCGGATCCTCAAAACATTAATATGGAATGGTTCATTTGAATAATCAGAGCCGTTTGAACAATGGGATCCGATAGAGCAGCGATGATTGATGATTAATATACGGAGAAAGTTGAGGACTCAAGTCCGATAACTTGATTCCGATGTAAATGGCGGTGGGGGGGGGGGGGACTTTCCCAAGTCTAGATCACAGTGATGGGGCACATCACTGCCTGGAAGACGGCGGAATAGAATTAAGATTCCTCCCTTAATGTATGATTTAATTACCGCTCGCATAAACCTTCATGAAAATGGTAATTCAACAAGTTTAAAAGTTGCCCTCGACGTACAAAAGAACAGTTAGCACCAGCGTATACAAACATATTTCTCCAGGACTTTAAAGTTGTCTAGAAGTACTTTTTGAGTACTCTTATCCAGGCATTTAGTAATCACAACCATTTACTACACTACATTCCGGTTTTTACTACATTTTACTACATTAATTCATAATCCGTATTGTGAGATTCGTTCTTATATTCAACAAAATGATTGCTCATACAGATAAATGATCATAAAATCAATGAATTACTAATAGGAAAAAACATCTCTATTTCCTCTTTTTTGTTAGATATCATTTACTTCTTCTTATATTAAATAAAATAAAATAATGGAAATAGTTACGGGTTAAGAAGTTATTATAATTAGATTGATTTTAAAGCATTGTTTAGCAATACTAAAGTACTTACTGTATATAAAGGCATAACAATATATACATAAATAATTTTTCTTTTTTAATAAATCTTTATTTATTACATTCAGTTTCTTGTAATTTGACGAAGGATACAATAAAAAATCTTTTAAAAATATACACATATAAAAAAAATAAAATAAAAGCAACAATAAAACAAATAAATGGTCACCACTGTGCAGGGAGAAGGGGCCCATCGACCCCACTCCCAATAACTTTAGGCATTAAGGCCCAGGAGGCCGCGAGATCAAAAAACAAAAACAAAATAAAACATAAAAATACCTTAATATTGGATGATTTTTGTTCGGTCAAGGTAAATCCAAAAAGATACAATTTTTTTTAAAACGAATAAATCTTTATTTATTACATTCTGTTACTTTAACATCTTGTAATTTGATGACGGATACAATAAATAATTTTTTTTTTTAAATATATAGATATGTATAAAAAAAATAAAAGAAAAAAATATAATAAAATAAAAATAAATTCAACAGTAAAACAAATAAAAGGTCATCACTGTGCAGGGAGAAGGGGCCCATCGACCCCACTCCCAATACGTTTAGGCATTAAGGCCCAGGAGGTCGCGAGGCCGTCTTCGTTTTAGTCGCTGGGGAGGATTGTGAGGATTGGAGTCTGACGACAGGGATTGGGCATATGGATTGGGATGAAATTGGAGTTTGCTATGGAAGAGTTTTAAGCGGGTGAAGATTAGGTCTTGGACGAAATGAATATTAAAGTCGTTGGGCACAATATGAAGCGTTGGCAATTATTCTGCGAATATTGGACTGAAAGGATTGGATATTGGAAGGCTTAGCGGCACCCCACAGTTCTGCACCTATAAATAACTAGTGTAAATACTAAGTCAGCTTATTCTTATTTGAATCGCACTCAAAGCAGTGATGGAGACATAAATAGATTTAATGAAATAATTTTCATTCATTGTGATGGCAAATCCATTAATGTAAGTATTCCATTATTCTAAATAAGTGTTGTCCATTATATATATATATTGTAACTATATAGTTGATGTGACAATCATTGCCGAGCGAAAGGAGTAGGACGGAAAAATCAATAGAGAAAGGAAGTGAGGATTATCAGATATTCGATATTGTAAGTTGAAGAATTAAAAACTAATTTGTAAGCTAAAAAGTTAAACCGAAAATTACTTTTTAATTCTCCAACTGCCAAGACCGAATTCCTGATAATCCTGACTTCATAAAACTTGACGATAAACCAATTTTCCTCTGAATAGAGAAATTTTGGGATATATATATATATTTTTTTTTTAGGAAGAGATAAAACCTGATCTAAATTTTAGAGCAACCTATAGCCGTCAATAGCAGTCATGTTCCTTTTTGCGGTTTTAGCGGAGAAAATCAATAGATTTGCGAGAGGGGGAGTTTTTGAAAAGGTAGAACTCTGCTCACTCTGAATGGACGTTAATCTCCGACAGGTATCCGCCTTCTGAATCGGCTGTGGGAATATTTCTGTACCTCTGATATCCACAGGGCTTGTTCGTTATGTCTATGTGTGGTGCACATGCAAATGCCAACGAATCACAAATGTCTATTCAGAGTAAGTATATATTTTCGTCCGACAGGAACTACGTAGAAGAATAGGTTCCTCGGCTTAGTGGTTGATGGTGATTTGTATTTCTACTTTCGGTATGGTGCGATCCCTACACTTAGACAATTCTACCTACCTTAATCCTCTAATCGACTAGATGTATCCTCCATTGAAATCGGCCCCGCGACCTCCTGGAGACATAGTCCCTTTAGATCATTTACAAAAAATAGTTCATTTACTTTCTGTATGTCGCTCGTTTTTTTTACAAATTGAAAGAATGTGAATAGTTGGCGGTTTACTATTTACATTAGCAACAGTAGTACGGATTAGTAATTATACATATATATGTATATATAATATCCACAAAGAAAAATACTGCTTTCTATAAGTAGCTTATACAAAATATGTAGGTAATTTGCTTGTTCTTCGCATATCATACCACCATAATGTGGTATTGACTCACATATATAAGTAATCTGCCCAAAACAGTAAAATCTCAATAGAGAAAGTTATTTAGGGATTAACATTATGTCATTATGTTTAAAATATCCCACTCTTACGGACAATGGTAAACTGGGTGTAGAAAATTTGAAAATAAAGGATGGATTGAACTATTTCGTTAACTAATTATTTGTGTAATCTCCACATTACTAACGTCCTGAAGTTCAGTTAATATTTCTGACATAGAGGAATTCATCAGTTCGAAATTCCTAACTACTCATCTACTTGTGTTAAGTATTTCATGTTTAGTTAACTCCAGTTTTGTGCTATAAAATATTTTTGAACTTTAATAATAATTTTTAGCCTGTGTGTTTCTCGAGCATTTGACAAAAAAGCTCTCATCTCTAAATTGTTTTATATTTTAACGGCTTCACCATCACACTACAGCTTCATGAATAATAAAAGGAAAAATACTTTTAAAACCTACCTCTCCCAATTTACTTAATTCAACATATATATATA